>PVIW01018181.1:0-12241 GCA_004026585.1 Noctilio leporinus | reverse complement strand
TCTCAATAAGTTCCTTGTAACTTCCCTGGAGTTCTTTGTAGTTCTCCTGGAGTTGTTTATAGTTTTCTTTGATGTGGCTGAGCTCATTGAGCTTCTCTATCATCATTCTTTTGAATTCCTTATCTGATACTTCATGTGCCTCTCTTTCATTTGGTGGTCTTTCTGGGGATTCTCCCTTTCCTTTTGGTGATGGACTGATTCATTTTTTCCCCATTTTGGGTGTCTGTTGTTGCTTGCTTTTTATTTTTTTGTTTTTTCCTTGGATTAACCTGTTTTGCTTCCTTGCCTTAGTTGAGCACCCTTCTGTGTTAGGAGGTTTTGGAGTTCAATGTTGCAGTCTCCCAGATTTTCTCCACTTGTTGTTCTTGGTTCTCCACTTGTTGTTTCTCCACTGTTGTTCAGCCTTTATTTGGGCTATCTGGTTGTATCCTGAACCTGTGGGCTTTTATCAGGAAAAAAAGTAAAGAAAAGGAAAAAAAATGATAATAATAATAAGAAGAAAGGGTTTAGATGGCTGGTCACCCTTAACAATCCCTGATTGGTCCAGATGGAGCCAGGACCTGAGGGCTTTTTGCAGGAAAAAAAAGAAAAAATAAATAAATAAATAAATAAATATGTGTGTGTGTGTGTATATATATATATATATATATATATGATAAGCAAAAAGGGTTTAGGTGACTGTTCACCCTTAATAATCCCTGATTGGTCCAGGTGGAGCCAGGACCTCTGGGCTTTTATGAGAGAGAGAGAAAAGAAAATTTTTTAATTAAAAAAAGGGGAAAAATAACAAAAAGAAAAAATAAACGATATTAATAAAGAAAGGGTTTCAGTGTCTGTTCACCCTTTATGATCTTTGGTCCAGGTGGAGCCAGGACCTGTGGGTTTTAACAGGAAGAAAAAAAAAAAAAAGGAAGGAAAAAAACAGAAAAAGGAAGAAAGAGAATAAAGAAAGGGTTTAGGTGGCTGGGGAGGGGAGGAATATTTAGATTGAGGACTCGGAATGCATTGTAGCCAGAGAATGAGTAGACTTTAAATCAAGAGTAGGGGAAAGTTCTTGGGTATTTAGGTGGGTTGGGATAGGGGGGGATTAAAAATATGTGAGAAGTAACTTGTGAAAAGGATATGTTGGGGATTAATAGTTCATGTAGCTCTCCGTGTAACTCAGGTGCTTGAGATGAGCAGCAATCCATTTCCTGAGGCTGCCTCTTTTTCTTGGTCAGGTCTCTGCAGTCTACAGTCTAGCTGGTCTTGGAGTGGCAGGGCCAATAATTGTCACAATTAGGGCTGATTCTGAGTGTCAGCCCCCAGGTAGGCTGGGCCTTCAGTAGCCTAGTTGGGTTTTAGGGCTGCCCCAGCTACAAGTTCCCAGCTCGCAGGTTGGAGTTTCTGCGGGATCCCGGGGGGCCTGTGTGGGTGCACAGGGCTGGGTCTCCCCCTTTGCAGGGGCTTCAAGCTGCTGTTTCCCTGGTGGCCCAGCAGCAGTGGTTTCGGCCCTCTTGCTGCCTCGGCCAGTGCACTTCCCCGCTCCTGGTCCTGCTCCCCGCAGGACTCTTCTCCTCTGCCTCTGGCCCAGTGAGGAGCTTCCTCCCCCTGTTGCCGGAGAGAGGCTCTCACACAGTCCCTCCCCTGTAGGAGTTCAATTCCTCATTCCCTCCAGCGTTTGCCCTCACTGTCCACACTTCACTGTTCAGATTTCTAGTCACCAGGGAGCCTGGAGCTGGCTTCAGTTAAACACGCCCCTCTGGGTAGAGCCGCCACTGTCCAGAGCCAACCTCGGCCTGCCGGCTGGTTTGGAACCGTCTCACCTGCTCTCCTGCAGGTCTCTGCTGCCCCTGGGCTGTGCTCCCCTGAGTCCAAACACCAATGGCTCCAACTCCTAGGGACCTGAAGACGTCTTGCGCTCCCTATCCTATCTTCCAGTTGCTCTGTCTACTCGGTCGCCATCTTTGATCCTCTGTCTTGTTTGTTTTTTGAGTTTTCCCTTGAGGTTGGTTTCTAGTTTCAATCCATTGTGATACGAGAAGTTGCTGATATCATTTGAATTTGTGGAGGCTTGTTTTGTGTCCTGCCAATGTGGCCTATCTTTGTAAATATTCCATGTGCATTTGAAAACAATGTATAATTTACTTCTTTGGGGTGAAAGGTTGTATATATATCATTTGAATCCATTTGATCTAGAGTGTTTTTTAGAACCACAATATCCCATTGTTTCTTTGCTTGGAAGATCTATCTGTTGTTGACAATAGGGAGCTAAAATCCCGAACTGTGAGTGTGTTGCTGTCATCTTTCTTGATGTTCACTGAGATTTTCTTTATATTTTGGGTGTTCCTCTGTTGGGAGCGTATATATTTACAAGGGTTACAACATCTTGATGCATTGTTCCATTAAGTATTATGAAGTGTCCTCTTTGTCTCTTTTCATGGCCTTTGTTTTGAAACCTGCTTTGTGTGATATAAATATTGTGACTCCAGTTTTTTATCACACCCATTAACTGAAATGTTTTTTTCTATCTCTTCACTTTGAATCTGTGTAGATCTTCCATTCTGAGATGGGCTTCTTGTAGGCAGCATATTTGCAAGTCATGTTTTTTTTCATCATTCAGCTACCTTTTGATTGGAGCATGTAATCCATGTAACGTTTAAGGTTATTATTGATAGGTACTTATTCACTGCCATTTTTTTACCTTTGTACCTGTGTTCCCCTTCCTTTTTTTTCTTCATCTTCTGAAAAGCAGGCCCTATAGCATCTCTTGCAATGATGGTATAATGGAGATTGTTCTAGCCTTTTTGTTTGTTTGTTTGGGAAACTTTTTATTTCACCTTTCATTTTGAATGAGAGCCTTGCTTGGTAGAGTAGTCTTGGGTACAGTCCTTTGTTTTCATTACTTGGAATACTCTTTGCCATTCGCTTCTGACTTTTAGTGTTTCTGTTGAGAAATGAACTGATAAAGCTCCCTTGTATGTTACTAGCTCTTTTTCCCTTGGCTGCCTTTAAGATTTCTATCTTTGTCTTTGAATTTTGCCATTTTAATTGTGATGTCTTGGAATGGGCCTCTTTGGATTCATCTTGATTTGGACTCTGTGCTTTCTGGACTTGTGTGACTTTTCTCTCTTCAAGTCAGGAAAGTTTTCTGTCATTAGTTGTTTAAACAGGTTTCCTATCCCTTGTGCCTCCTCTTCTTCTATGGTCCCTATGATATGGACATTATACATTTCATGTTGTCCTGATTCATCCTTAATCACTCTTCATCCTTTTTCAATCTTATGTCATTCTATCATTGCTTTGTCTGGGAATTTTTTTCTCCCTTGTCCTCCAGCTCACTGATCTAATCCTCTGCTTTATTTAGCCTTCTTTTAATTTCTTCTGCTGTATTACTCATTTAAGAAATTGTATTTTTCGTTTCCTCCTGGCTCTTACTGATAGTTTCTATGTCATTTTTCTTGCTAGGGTAGTTCACAGTGAGTTCCTTTTAGCTTCCCTGGAGTTTTTTGTAGTTCTCACAGAGCTCCTTGAGCATCCTTTTAAATATCATTTGAACTTAATATCTGATAGATTGCTTGTTCTATTTCATTTAGCCATCTTTCTGATGATTCCTCCTTTCCTTTCAATTAGGGTTCTTTCTTTATCTTCCCATTATAGGTGATTCTTCTTGTTTGCTTATGCTTTTTAGATAGACCTGTTTTCATAGTATGACCTTTTGTGGTAGCAGACATACGGGATTCAGTGTTACAGTCTCCTTGATATCCTGAACTTGATGCTGTCGAGATGCCCTTTATGTGGGCTCTCTGGTTGAATTTATGTTTTGGTTGTTGTTGGATCATTATTCTGTGGGTCCTTTCCTCCAGGTGGCTGAGAATCACTACATTCACTGCTCCCCTGCCTTGTATGCTGTTGTATAGGTGCTGCCAGAAAAAAAAACAAACAGCTCAGGAAAGAAACCCATACTGGCAAAAATAACTCTTACCCACAGTCATGCTATTAATACAAATGATCCATTATTTAGAAAGTTGTAGGGAGATTAAGACTATTATAAGAAAGAAAAAATGGATATGAGCTGACTAACTGAAAGAAACATGATTTTGAGAGGTCAGAGGGGGGAACATAGAGGGACAAGATGAGAGAAAAAGTAAAATTTACATTGTAAGTAAAAAAGGGAGGGAAGAAGGTCAAATGAAGAAAAGAGAAGTGTATTAGATTTAAACAGAAATTTAAAAGTAAATAAATATATGTATCTAACATGTTTTATTTTTTTAATTTTTTAAAATTTTATTGTTGTTGTATTACACACATCCCCTTTTTGCTCCCCTCTGTCCCCCTACCCACCCATTCCCCCCAAACTCAATCCCACCTGTTGTCCATGTCCATGGTTCCTTTATACTAGGTTCTTGTCTAAACTGCTCCCCTTCCTTGCCTCTGCCTCCCCCCTCCCCCCAACCCCTTTCCCCCTGACCACTGAAGGCCTATTCACTGTATTCATATATTTGGTTCTGTTTTGCTTGTTGTTAGTTTTGTTCATTATTGTCCTGTAATGGGTGAGATCATATGGTACTTGTCCTTCACTGACTGGCTTATTTCACTAAGCATAATACTCTCCAGTTCCATCCATGTTGTTGTAAAGGGTACAAGTTCCTTCTTTCTTTCTGCTATATAGAGTTCCATTGTATAAATGTACCAAAGTTTTTTGATCCAATGATCCACTGATGGGCACTTAGGCTGTTTCCAGCACTTGGCTATTGTAAATAGTGCCTCTATGAACATAGGTGTACATAGGTTCTTATGAATTGGTGTTTCAGTATTCTTTATTTTACATGGATATATATTTATATACATAGTGAGAGAGAAAGCAAAAAAGGAGAAAGGAAAAGAAAAAAACATAGGAACTGAATTGGTGAGAAAGTTCCACCACAGCACAATCTAGAATCAATGAACAAAGTTTAATATAAGTAGGATAGGAATGGAAGGGAAATAGGAAATAAAAGCTTAGGAAATGTGTAGAGGAAAGAAGTGATTTTGAGAGTGGAAAGGGAGAAGGAATACTGAGTGTGAGGAGTGAAAACTAGGCTAAGGCAGGGAATAATTCAAATTTAAAATGAAATAAGAGGGTACAAGGAAGGTAAATGAAGCAGGAGAGGGCAGTGGTAAAGTCTGAAATTTGAAATATAAAAATATTTGTCCTTCACTGACTGGCTTATTTCACTAAGCATAATACTCTCCAGTTCCATCCATGTTGTTGCAAAGGGTACAAGTTACTTCTTTCTTTCTGCTATATAGAATTCCATTGTGTAAATGTACCAAAGTGTTTTGATCCAATCATCCACTGATGTGCACTTAGGCTGTTTCCAGCACTTGGCTATTGTAAATAGTGCCACTATGAACATAGGTGTGCATAGGTTCTTATGAATTGGTGTTTCAGGATTCTTTGGGTGTAGTCCAAGTAGTGGAATTGCAATATGAAAACTAGAGACTTAATATACACAACCTTGAAGGACAAGAAATGAATGTTAAAAAGCTACAGAAGAAGACTTTGCCTGCACGTGGCCCAGAACCAACAGTTATCGATGCTCCAGGCTACCTGTGAGACTCACGGTGCACCAACAGAGAGGGCATGGGCAAAGCCATGGTGGCTAGGCTGGGACTGGGACTGCTGCTTCTGGTGGTGCTTCTACCCACTCAGATTTATTCAAATCAAGCAACAGGTGTAACACCTCCAAGTAACACCCACAGTACCATGACTAACCCAAATCTAGCAAATGCCACCACCAAGGCAAGTGAGGTGCTCTGTAGTAAATTGCTAATCTCTTTGTGATCTCAATCTGTCTTCTATATCTGGCCAAGACATATCTATAATTCTCCATCTTCTAAACCCAATTCAAATGGCATCTAGTATGACAAGGAATAAATAAGTCTTCATTGAATCTTAATTCTACACCTAATGTAGTTGACACAGAAAATGATAAGGATTTCAAATTGGATTGGTTTGAAGAGCATGTTCAAGGTTTGATCAAATGTTGAATGCCAATATTAAATCTGCTGGACTTACATGTACAAGATGAAGAGAGACACATCCAAAATTAGTTCAGAGATGATTTCCTTAAATGTGACTTCAAAAGTATGGACACAAAAAATTCTACCTTGAAAATGAATAGATTTTATCTTATCTAGAGATAACGGATGGAATTTGGAACAGAGTCAGGCTTCCTTTGGTCCATTACAGTTATGAGGCCATTATAGTTATAAAATTGTTAAGTAATGCAAAAAGCTATGGTTCTATTTATAAGCACATTAGAAAGAACTTCCAGGTGTTCCTGTAAATCCTCAATGTATAAATTGTTTCACAGTCCTAATTTAATATGGATGTAACTCTAGATAAAACTTTTACCTTGTTAAGCTATCCCTGATCTCTTGGGAACTGAGCTTTCCTTTGAGGCTTTGGATTTGACAGCATTTGACTTTTTGTGTAGAAATTGATATGTAACAGGGCAATGATGGATTGGACTTTACCCCAAATTCAAGCATAATAAGTACATTTTGATTGTATTAATCAAGAGCACCAGATTCATTTAACTAAATAATTTCAAAGGTAGAAGTATATTGACCTTAACTAATTTCAAAATGCTTTTTGTTTCTGCATATGCTGAATACTTTTTACAATTTAAAAAATTATCAGTTTTGACAAATCTTAAAATTGAAAAGGCAAATAATAATGAAGAAACCAAGACTGTAAATTAGGTGTTTGAGAAGTATAGACTGGAAGCTTACATTTAATTCAGAAAAACTTTTTCTGTATGTACGTACTTTAAAAAAATAAAATTGTGAATTAAAATAGCTATATTTGGAATGCTTTCTATTGTTGGTCAATATTTTTAGATAGTTAGAAACTGATCCAAAGCTTTATTCTGGAAAGCAAATCTTTTCACAACTGCCTTGATGCACAGAATGTTTTTAAAACTAGACGTTCCCTAAAGTCTTTTGTTCTAATGGTCACACACTGATGCTTAGGTGTTCCAGTATCTAATATAGCCATGGTAGTCTTGATAACCAAAGTAATTTTGTTCCATCTTTAGAAATCTGATCAGGAACACCATACCCATCAGATCTCAAGTTACTGTGTGTGTGTGAATGAACATTCTCTTTTGTTTCAAACCTGAATGCTGTACATCTATTTTGAATTATACATTGTGTTTGTGTATTTGTGCTTTGATTCATAGTAATTTCTCATGTTATGTAGTTGATTTGCATTGAACACAAACTATAATTAAAAAGAAGTAACTGAATGTCTCTCTCCCTCTCTGCCTCTCTCTCTTCCCCTCTCTCTAAAAAATAATAAATAAAATATTTTTTTAAATGACTGAAAAAGAAGAAAAAAACTACACAAGAGAGAAAATAATGTAAATCATGAAGACTACACTGGAATATTTCCTTAGCTTTTGGTGATGTCAGATAGTGTCTTGGCCTGGCCTTAGGAAGCCTATTCAAGACTACTAGTGATCCAGTCTGTAGCTGTCTCCTTCAGTTGTTAATCTAGTTATTCTGTATCAGTAGTCAGGCTTAAGAACTATAGGTTAGGGTAAAGTAATTCCTGCAGGAGGGGCTATTGCTTTACCTCAGGCTTATGACACTTGGAGGGGACTGCTCTGACTGAGCTAGATGGTTCCTATCATTTGGGGGTTGACCCAGCACAGGGATCCCATTGGCTGCTCCCTCAGTTCTCTCCCCAGAGCAACTGTCCACAAACTCTCCTCAAGCATCTCTAGTCCACTTTGCCCTCCCTCTGCCAGAGCCCAGGATAAGTGGCTGCAAATGAGATCTTATGCATTGGCCGTTTAAAAAGCTCTCTGTGACTCTAGCCCTCTCTCCCTGGCAGACAGAAACCCCTCCACTTTTCACATCTGGATGCTACCTTTGTTCCTTTCCAGCTCTGATGCTATAGGCTGAGGAGCTCAGCTAGGGGTTTAGACCCCACACTTCTCAAGGGGAACCCTCTGGCTGCTGAAATATACCTCTGGTATTTCATGGGAGCCCAATCAGCCCTCTCGAGTCTCCTCCACACACCGTACCAGCCACATTGTGGTGAAGCAGTTTCTTCTTCCTGTTCATGGTTAGTTGTTCTAGATGATTTGTCCACAATTTAGTTATAATTTCAGATTGGTCCTGGGAGGAGGTTTATGTAGTTTCCATTTACTCCTCTGCCTCTTGGATATCTTGTAAAAATTATTTTAATTAATCCTGTGTTTATTGGACATTTTCAGGGCTTAATATTCACTCTTTTATTTAATAAAGTAATGCATGAGCATCTTCTCTGTGCCATGCACTGTTCTAAATACTGGGAACAAAACAGATTAAGAGGCTTAGTCCCCAAGGTTTACATATATGTTATAGAAAGTGGGGGAAATGCAATGGAGTAAAAGGCAAGGGAATCAAACCACTAGTAATGATGCCATCAAGGACACATAGTCTGTGTTTCCTTTGGTCATCTGGAGTAACATTTGGTGTATTTCCTTTTAGGCTTTCTTATGCTTTTTAAAACAACATGGTTGGGATCAAACTGTTCAGTCATCTGTGTACCCAGTTCTTTGTAAATAATGCCTTAGAAACACACGTAGGCCTTATCACAGATGCACCCTGTACTTACGCAGCCCCACACTGGGGGTTTGTTGACTATGGCTGTTGATTGGCTGTAGTAAATGACAGTGTGCAAAATACCTCCGCATGTAAATTTGTTTCTTTCCTTCCTGTTCTATCCTTAGGTTAGCTTCCAGATGTGAAGTTCCTGTTTCATAGGCTATGAGTATTTTCAAGGCTTTTATTGGATTGTTTTGCAAAAGAAACAGATTAATTTATGCCCCTTCCACCCTGCCACCTCTAGCAGTATATCAGAGAGGAGAACAGAATTCTTCCCAGAGCACTTTTGTGGGAGCATTGCCAATGAGCACCAGCAGCGGCAACTTCTGTGACTTCTGCAGGTGGTAGTCCCAGACCTCCAGCAGGTGGCATGTGCCTCTCAGAGAAAGGTGCTAATTCTTCTCCTTTTTGCTCCCACAGGCTGTGGATCCCTCCTCTGTTGCCTTGGTGACCCTTGGCTCCTCAAAGGAGATGCTGTTTGAAGGAGGTCCCCGACCTTGGGTCCTTGAGCCATCTAAGTTCTTTAGAAATGTCACATCTGAGGACACACACAGCATCAGTTTGGCTCTCTTTGGGCCCCCTGCCTCTCGTAATTATCAGCAACACTGGATTCTTGTGACCTGTCAGGCCTTGGGCGAACAGGTGAGAGGACAGCCACCTCCAGATCCATCTTGCCCAGAGGAAGGGATGGAAAGTTGCATCCCTTGAGTATTCTGCAATACTCACAACATCATTTTATTTAATCTTGAAAGTAACCCTGAGAGATAGCTGCTGCTGCTATATTCATTTCATAGATAAACAGTATCAGTGAGATGGAATGACAGTGAATACAGCAGGTCAAGCAAGGAATGGCAGTTGGGAACCACCCCCCATCTTCCCTGCCCCATATATGCTGGCTGTGACAGAGCTAGTTAGTCTTGGTTCTCTTTCAACAGCCTGGAGACCTCTTCTCTCTCTAGGCTTTAACACTGTGCCCCCATCAGACCAGGAGTGGGCTGAGATCAAGGGTACATAGATGCCTGCAGGGCAGGCAGGTCTAGTAGGGAGCAAAGTTTCAGGATCTTTTGGTGTTTCAGGATGAGCTAGGAAGGCAAATTTTTTTCTGTAAAATCTCTTAGTTTTTATTATTTTACTTCTGAAAGCCAAGAAATTAGGAGATTAGGTAGATGGAACAAAACATGTCTGTGATCCGAATGCCCTCAGGGCTGGAATTGCCTAGATCGAGAGACAGCTTACAGTTTAGGCCCTCTATGCCCAGCGGTCCCTAGTATCATGGGCCTCCACTTACTTGATTTACAGTACAGCATTATTCCTACATTCCCAGGGTGCCCTCACACTGGGAAACAAAGAGCAAGGTGGAAGGCGAGTACGAATCAAGAGAGAAGAGAGACCATTTCTTTGGAGAAGTGAAAAATATCCTTGCATATTTAATAGTACAAAGAATGTCAATTGATGTTAAAACACACACAAACATATACACAACCCAAGGCACCTTTGTGAAGTCAGTCACACTGAGATTACCTGGGTGTGAGCAGAAAACATGCACAGTGAAAGGTCCTACTTCCAACTGGCTTTGTTTCAAACAAGACTAAGAAAAATAAATAGGTAATACCAAATAATACTATAAGAATAAATGTAGGAATCAAAGATGGCGACAGAGTAGAGAGCAGTGCCGATGGTGTTCTCGAGTACCAGAGCAACTGGAAGATAGGATAGGGAGCGCAAGACGTCTTCAGGTCCCTAGAGTTGGAGCCATTGGTGTTTGGACTCAGGGGAGCACAGCCCAGAGGCAGCAGAGACTTGCAGGAGAGCAGGTGAGATGGTTCCAAACCAGCCGGCAGGCCGAGGTTGGCTCTGGGCAGTGGCGGCTCTACCCAGAGGGGTGTGTTTAACTGAAGCCAGCTCCAGGCTCCCTGGTGACTAGAAATCTGAACAGTGAAGTGTGGACAGTGAGGGCAAACACTGGAGGGAACGAGGAATTGAACTCCTGCAGGGGAGGGACTGTGTGAGAGCCTCTCTCCGGCAACAGGGGGAGGAAGCTCCTCACTGGGCCAGAGGCAGAGGAGAAGAGTCCTGCGGGGAGCAGGACCAGGAGCGGGGAAGTGCACTGGCCGAGGCAGCAAGAGGGCCGAAAACACTGCTGCTGGGCCACCAGGGAAACAGCAGCTTGAAGCCCCTGCAAAGGGGGAGACCCAGCCCTGTGCACCCACACAGGCCCCCCGGGATCCCGCAGAAACTCCAACCTGCGAGCTGGGAACTTGTAGCTGGGGCAGCCCTAAAACCCAACTAGGCTACTGAAGGCCCAGCCTACCTGGGGGCTGACACTCAGAATCAGCCCTAATTGTGACAATTATTGGCCCTGCCACTCCAAGACCAGCTAGACTGTAGACTGCAGAGACCTGACCAAGAAAAAGAGGCAGCCTCAGGAAATGGATTGCTGCTCATCTCAAGCACCTGAGTTACACGGAGAGCTACATGAACTATTAATCCCCAACATATCCTTTTCACAAGTTACTTCTCACATATTTTTAATCCCCCCCTATCCCAACCCACCTAAATACCCAAGAACTTTCCCCTACTCTTGATTTAAAGTCTACTCATTCTCTGGCTACAATGCATTCCGAGTCCTCAATCTAAATATTCCTCCCCTCCCCAGCCACCTAAACCCTTTCTTTATTCTCTTTCTTCCTTTTTCTGTTTTTTTCCTTCCTTTTTTTTTTTTTTCTTCCTGTTAAAACCCACAGGTCCTGGCTCCACCTGGACCAAAGATCATAAAGGGTGAACAGACACTGAAACCCTTTCTTTATTAATATCGTTTATTTTTTCTTTTTGTTATTTTTCCCCTTTTTTTAATTAAAAAATTTTCTTTTCTCTCTCTCTCATAAAAGCCCAGAGGTCCTGGCTCCACCTGGACCAATCAGGGATTATTAAGGGTGAACAGTCACCTAAACCCTTTTTGCTTATCATATATATATATATATATATATATACACACACACACACATATTTATTTATTTATTTATTTATTTTTTCTTTTTTTTCCTGCAAAAAGCCCTCAGGTCCTGGCTCCATCTGGACCAATCAGGGATTGTTAAGGGTGACCAGCCATCTAAACCCTTTCTTCTTATTATTATTATCATTTTTTTTCCTTTTCTTTACTTTTTTTCCTGATAAAAGCCCACAGGTTCAGGATACAACCAGATAGCCCAAATAAAGGCTGAACAACAGTGGAGAAACAACAAGTGGAGAACCAAGAACAACAAGTGGAGAAAATCTGGGAGACTGCAACATTGAACTCCAAAACCTCCTAACACAGAAGGGTGCTCAACTAAGGCAAGGAAGCAAAACAGGTTAATCCAAGGAAAAAACAAAAAAATAAAAAGCAAGCAACAACAGACACCCAAAATGGGGAAAAAATGAATCAGTCCATCACCAAAAGGAAAGGGAGAATCCCCAGAAAGACCACCAAATGAAAGAGAGGCACATGAAGTATCAGATAAGGAATTCAAAAGAATGATGATAGAGAAGCTCAATGAGCTCAGCCACATCAAAGAAAACTATAAACAACTCCAGGAGAACTACAAAGAACTCCAGGGAAGTTACAAGGAACTTATTGAGA
>PVIW01018180.1:0-12253 GCA_004026585.1 Noctilio leporinus | reverse complement strand
ATAGGGGGGATTAAGAATATGTGAGGAGTAACTTTTGCAAAGGATATGTTGGGGCTTAATAGTTCATATTGCTCTCGGTATAATTCAGGTGCTTGAGATTGGCAGCAATCCCTTTCCTGATGCTGCCTCTTTTTCTTGGTCAGGACTTTACAGTCTATAGTCTATATTCTAGCCGGTCTTGGCGCGTGGCAGGGCCTCTTATTGTCGCAGTAGGGCTGATTCTGAGTGTCTGCCCCCAGGTAGGCTGGGCCTTCCACAGCCTGGCTGGGTTTTAGGGCTACCGGTGTTCTGGAGCCCGCAGGGAGCCCCCTCCCACTCCTGGCGGAGGTTCCTGCCCAGGACTCACTCCCAGCACTTCTGCAGGGCAGCCCGCAATTTCGCTGGTCCCTGTGACGACTGGTCCCGCCCCCGCAGTTCCGGGAGGAGGCCGGGCCTGTCAGTCAACACTGTCCTGGGTCCGCCTACAGTGTCCGGCCCTTCCGGGGCGAGCACCACGCCTCCAAGCCAATCAGCTCTCCGTGGAGTCCTTTATGCGGCCTCTGTGATGAGCCCCTCCCAGGCTTGGGCGGTGCGAGGCCTTTGTTTCCGGCAATGGCGGGTCAGTTGTCCCCGCCACCAGTTCCGGCTCGCCGGCTAGCTGTTTGGAGTTTCTGGCGGAGCCTGGGGGCCTGTGCGGCTGCGCAGGGCCGGGCCTCCCCCCCCCCCCCCCGGCAGGGGCCCCCAGCCGCCGCTTCCCCGGCGGCCCAGCAGCTCCGCTCTCGGCCCTCTCGCCGCCCCGCCGGTGCACCCCCTGCTCCCCCGCTCTGGCCCCCCGCAGAACTCTTCTCGTCCGCCTCTAGCCCCGTGCGCGCGGAGCCTCCTCTCCCTGTTGCCGGAGTGAGCCCCCCACACAGTCCCTCCCCTGCAATAGTTCAATTCCGGGTTCCCTACGGCGTTCGCCCTCGCTGCCCGCACTTCTCTGTTGAGACTTCCAGTCACCAGCGAGCCCGGAACTGGCCCCAGTCAAACGCGCCCCTCTGGGCAGAGCCGCCCCTGCCCAGAGCCAACCTCGGCCTGCCGGCCGGTCGGTCAGGAACACCTCACCTACTGTCCTGCTGGCCTCCTGGGCCTCCGGGCTCTGCTCCCCCATGTCCAGATGCTGCCTGTTCCAGTCCCCAGGGTCCTGAAGACATCTCACGCTCCCCATCCCGTCCTCTAGCTGCTTTGGTACTCGAGAACACCATCAGCACTGCTCTCCACTCTGTCGCCATCTTTGTTTTCTCAACAAATATATTAATGACAGTAATCTTTATATTACTGAAAAATGAAAACAATCTAAATGTTCATGCAAGGAAAGCTCATTTAGTTATTACTTAATGAAAGAAAGCTCATTAAGTCATTACTGTCAATGAAATACTATGAAGCTATAAAAAATAAATGCATAGCCCTGTGGTTATTGAACATAAATGATATTCATGACATATCATTAAGTATAAAAGCAGGTTATATAATGCTATAGCATATTTCATTTTTTTGTGTGTGTGTGTATACATATACACATATGCATACATATGAGCAATATGTTAGCAATGGTTAATTCTGAATAGTAGGATTTGGAATGACTAATATTTTCTGCTTATCTATACTTTCTTATTTTTCTAAATGATCATGTGTTATCTGGATATTCAAAAAATAAAGGATTCATGCTAAAATAATCCTGCAGATGTCTTCACAATTCACATCTCAGGAAGTATCTGAATTATCACACATCTGACCCATTAGCAATGCTCATTTCAAAGAAGAACTGATTGAGCTGAGAGCAAACTATATCCACTGCATAGACATAACATCTTTCAAATTTTGGACAGGAGACTAATTGCACAAATATTTGTAAAATTTCTGGTTATGTGGCTAAACTCTGGGCTATGTTTGGGTCCATCTGGCACTATGAAAGCATATTTTCCCTTATGTAACTTTTGAAACCACTATTAAGACCTTCACTGATGGAAAGCAGAAGTTAGTGCTAAAAGTAAGTTCACCCTTGGTTCCAGAATAAGTTCTCTGTTCATAATACTACTCTTGTTGTCTTGCAACTGTGCACTTTGTGTGAATACAGATTTTTAACATAATTTTGAACTGATTTTGTATCATATGTGCTAAAATTCATATTTTAAAGCATAAAAGGCAATAATTTCCCATGATCATTATTGTATATTATATAGATATGTTATTATTTTCCTCATTCAAAATCCCTAAACTATTTTAAATAGTAACTACTTAAGTATGCTGTACTCTGTAATTACAGTTTTTCATATCTAACATCCTATTTCATGCATCCTTATTCGTTCTTATGTTGTTATTTCTGCCTAGAGCCTTTCCACTTAAACAATGTGGCTAAAGTGTTAATGTTATTAATTCAGTTCAGCTATCATCCCTTTCAAGAAACTCTCCTCAAATCACAGGCTGTCATCTTACATTTTATCTGGTCCCATAATAACCATTATATATTTCTGTTCATTGGTTGAGAATTTAGCATGTGTGAGACAATGCACTAGATTAGCAAGCTATACATGTGAGCTACATTGTGCATGCCTCCTGCCTAAATGGAACTTACGGTTCATTTTGTCAGTTACCATATTAAAATGAAATCCATTATTTTGTCTTTCCACCCTCTACAAATTATAAGTTCCTTAATACTAAGGCCTATGTATATTCACATGAAGACTAGCTACTATACCTGGAGAAACCTGAAACACCAATTCATAAGAACCTATGTACCCCTATGTTCATAGCAGCACAAATTACAATAGCCAAATGCTGGAAACAGCCTAAGTGCCTATCAGTGGATGAGTGGACCCAAAAACTTTGGTACATTTACACAATGGAATACTACACAGCAGAGAGAAAGAAGGAATTTCTACCCCTTGTAACAACATGGATGGAACTGGAGAGTAGTATGTTTAGTGAAATAAGCCAGTCAGTGAAAAAAAAATACCAAATGATCTCATTCATTATAGGACAATAATGAACAAAACAAACAAGCAAAACAGAACCAGATATACGAATACAATGAATAGACCTTCAGTGGGCAGAGAAAAGGTGGCAGAGAGAGGGGGTGGAGGAGGCAAAGAAGGGGAGAAGTTTAGTCAAGAAAATAGCATGAAAGAACCATGGACATGGACAACAAGTGGGATTGATTTTTCAGGGGGAGTGGGTGGGTGGGGAAGGAGATAGAGGGTAGGAAAAAGGGTATGGATGTAACACAAAAATTAAATTAAAAAGAAAAACAGTGAGATATAAATGCTAACTTGATTCTAACATTGACCCAATTTCATCCAACCAATTGGGTGCATGCATTACTCTGCATTTCTGGTGCATTATGATTGCTACCTAATTCTGCCTTTATATGCGGCTCATCTGCATCAGCATTAAGAAAGATGTCGGATTTCTCACTTCCTCCCTCCCTCTCTCTTTCCATCTCTCCCTCTCTCTCTCAAACTTCGTACACACACACAGTTTTCTTCAACTCAGTTATGTGAGCAAAGACATGATTTGAGAATACACAACAGTAGGGAGTTAATGTGGTAAGAATTAAAACAGAGCAAATAGTAAAACATCTTACAAATGATTTTGGCACAATCTCTATGTATCTGAGTTATACTTTCTTTTTCTCTAACATCTCTCACACTTCCACTATCTCATTGAACTGTGTCCTTTTATGCTTATGACATAAGGAACAGTAGCAAAAAGTAAATTTATATTAGAAATAATTGAAATGTTCCTTGACTAACTGCTCCCCTTCTTTGCCTCCTCCTCACCACTTCACCCTCCTCTTTGCTCATCGTATTCATGTATCTGGTTCTGTTTTTTTTTTTTTTGTTGTTGTTGTTGTTGTTGTTTTGTTCATTAGTGTCCTGTAATGGGCGAAATCATATGGTATTTGTCTTTCACTGATTGGCTTATTTCACTAAGCATAATACTTTACAATTACATCCATGGTGTTGCAAAGAGTAGGAGTTCCTTCTTTCTGTCTGCTGTGTAGTATTCTATTATGTATATGTACCAAAGTCTTTGATCCACTCATCCACTGATGGGCACTTAGGCTGTTTCCAGTACTTGGATATTGTAAATAGCACTGCTATGAACATAGGGGTAAGTAGGTTCTTATGAATTGGTGTTTCAGGGCTCTTCAGGTATAGTAGCTAGTAGTGGATCAAAAGGCAGTTCCATTTTTAGATTTTTAAGGAAACTCCATACTGTTTTACATAGTGGCTGCACCAGCCTACATTCCCACCAATAGTGCACCAGGGTTCCCTTTTCCCCACATCCTTACCAACACCTGTTGTTTGTTGATTTGTTGATGATGGCCATTCTGACAGGTGAGAGGTGGTATCTCACTGAGTTTTTAATTTGCATCTCTCTGGTGGCTAGTGATGTTGAACATTCTTTCACATGCCTTTGGGACCTTGGATGTCTTCCCAAAGCAATCTATCGATTCAACACAATCCAAATTAGAATACCAATGACATACTTTAAACAAATTGAAAAAATACTTCAAAAATATATATGTAGCCAAAAACACCCACTAAAAACCATAGCAATTTTGAGAAAGAAGAACAAGGTAGACAAAATCACAATACTGGACATCAGACTGTACTACAAGGCTACTATAATCAAAATAATGTTGTACTGGCATAAGAATAGACATATAGATAAATGGAATAGAATAAAGAGCCCAGAAATAAACTCAAGACTCTATAGTCAATTAATATTCAACAAAGTGGGAATGAATATAAAATGTTTATTCAATAACTGTTGTTGGGAGTACTGGACAACAACATGTAAAAAAATAAATCAAGACTACCAACTTACATCATACACCAGAATAAATTCAAGATGGATAAAGCGCTTAAACATAAGCCATGCCACCATAAAGGCCCTGGAGAAAAATACAGGCAGTAAAATTTTAGATACCCTACAAAGAAATATCTTTACTCATATTTCTCCAAGGGCAAAGGAAATAAGAGAACAAATCAACAAATGGGACTATATCAAATTGAAAAGTTTCTGTTCAGCTAAAGAAAACACCAGGAAAATTCAAAGGGAACCAACTGTATGGGAAAATATATTTGCTAATGATACCTCAGATGAAGGTTTGATCTCCAAAATATATAAAGAACTTGTGAGACTCAACACCAGGGAGACAGATAGCCCAATTAAAAAATGGGCAAAGGACCTGAACAGACAACTCTCTGAAAGACATCCAAAGCGATCAAAGGCATATGAAAGAATGCTCAATATCACTAGCCACCAGAGAGATGAAAATTGAAACCACAATGAGGTACCACCTCACTCTTGTCATAATGGCCATCATCAATAAATCAACAAACAGCAAGTATTGGTGAGGATGCGGGGCAAAGGGAACCCTGGTGCTCTGTTGGTGGGAATGCAGGCTAGTGCAGCCACTATGGAAAACTGTTTGGAGTTTCCTTCAAAAACTAAAAATGGAACTTCCCTTTGATCCAGCAACTCCACTACTAGCTACTATACCCGAAGAACCCTGAAACACCAATTCATAAGAGCCTATGTAATGCTATGTTCATAGCAGCACTATTTTTTTTTTTATTTTGCTTTATTTTTTAAAAGATTTTATTTATTATTTCCAGAGAGAGAGGAAGGGAGAGAGGCAGAGAGGGAGAGAAACATCAATGTATGGTTGCCTTTCACCTGCCTCTGGCCACGGACCTGGTTGGAGACCTGGCTTGCAACCTGATTATGTGCCTAGGCTGGGGAATCGAACCAGCGATCTTTGGGTTCACAGGCTGGAACCTTAGCCACTGCACTACCAGCCAGGGCTCGCAGCGCTATTTTCAATGTCCAAGTGCTGTAAGCAGCCTAATTGTCCATCAGTGGATGATTGGATCAAAAACTTTGATATATTTACACAGTGGAATATTACACAGCAGGAAGAAAGAAGGAACTCCTACCCTTTGAAACAACATGGATGGAACTGGAAAGTATCATGCTTAGTAAAATAAGCCAGTCAGTAAAAGACAAATACCATATGATCTCACCCATTACAGGATAATAATTAATAAAAGAAACAACAAGCAAAACAGAACCAGATATATGAATACAGTGAATAGACCTTCAGTGAGCAGGGGGATAGGAGGATGGGGGAGGGGGGAGGAAGAGGCATAAAGGGGACCAGTTTAGTCAAGAACCTAGTATGGAAGAATCATGGACATGGACAACAAGTGGGACTGACTTTGTGGGGGAGTGTGTGCATGTGGAAGGAGAGGGAGGGGAGTCAAAAGGGAATGGAAGTAATACAACACAATAAAATTAAATTTAAAAAATATGGTATTTGGTCTTCATGAGTTAGACTTGTTTTATTTTTTCCCTTGAGGTTAGTTTCTAGTTTCAATTCATTGTGATCTGAGAAGATGCTTGGTATGATTTCAATTTTGCTGTATTTGTGCAGGGTTGTCTTGTGACCTATCATGTGGTCTATCTTTGAGAATGTTCCATATGCATTTGAATTGAATGTGTATTTTGCTTCTCTGGGGTGAAGGGTTCTATATATACCAGTTAGGTCCATTTTCTCTAGGAAAATGCCACAATATCCTTGGTAATTTTTTTGTTTGGAAGATCTGTCCATTGTTGATAGTGGGGAATTAAAATCCCCTTCCATGAATGTGTTGCTTTCTATATTCTTAAATTCCTCCAAGATTTTCCTCATGTATTTGGCAGCTCCTGTGTTGGGTACATATATGTTTACCAGAGTTATGTTTTCTTGATTGATTGTTCCCTTACATATTATGAAATGTCCTTCTTTGTCTTTTTTATGGCCTTCATCATAAAATATATTGTGTCTGAAATTATTATTGCTACTCCAACTTTTTTTTTCATGTTCATTTCCTTGATATATATTTTTCCATTGATTCACCTTCAATCTGTGTTCATCTGCTGTTCTGAGGTGGGTCTCTTGAAGACAGAATATATATGGGTCATGTTTGCTTATCCATTCAGCTACCTTATGTCTATGATTGGTGCATTAAATTTGTTTACATTTAAGGTTATTATTGAGATACTTATTTATTGTCATTATTTTCCTTTGTACCTGTGTTCCTCACTGTCTCTCTCTGTTTCTTTATTATTTTAAAAGCAGACCCTTTAACATTTCTTCAAAATTTGGTTTGGTAAAGGTGTATCCTTTAGTATTCTTTTGTTTATGAATCTCCTTATTTATTCTTCCATTTTGAGTGAGTCTTGCTGGGTAAAGTATTCTTGATTGCAAGCCTTTATTTTCCATTACTTGGAATATTTTTTGCCATTCTCTTCTGGCTTTTATAGTTTCTGTTGAATAATCATTTGATAACCTTATCAGAGCCCCCTTATATGTTAATTGCTGTTTCTTTCTTGATGCTTTTAGTATTCCCTCTTTGTCTTGGAAATTTGCCATATTAATTATCATGTGTCTTGGAGTGGGCATGTTTGGATTCATCCTCAACAGGACCTTCTGTGCTTCCTGAACTTGAGTAACATTTTCACTCATCACGTTAGGGACGTTTTCTATCATTACTTTTTAAAACAGGGTTTCCATTCCTTGTTTCTCTTCTCCTTCTGCGATCCCTATGATATGGATATTATTGTGTTTCATGTTGGCCTGCAGCTCTCTTAAAACCTCTCCTTTTTAAAATAACTTTTATTGTTGTTGTATTACATCCATCCCGTTTTTTGCTCCCCTCTGTCCCCCTCCCAACCCACCCATCCCCCCCCCAAAGTCAATCCCACCTGTTTCCCATGTCCATGGTTCCTTTATACTAGGTTCTTGTCTAAGCTGCTCCCCTTCCTTGCCTCTGTCTCCCCCCTACCCCAACCCCTTTCCCCCTGACCACTGAAGGCCTATTCACTGTATTCATAAAACCTCTCCTTTCTTGTTCAGTCTTTTTCCATTTTGTTGCTGTATATTGGAATATTTTCTTCATTGTTCTTCAGCTCGCTTATTTGATCCTCTGCTTCCTCTAGCTTGCTGTTGTTTCTTTCTACCGTACTCTTCAACTCAGAAATTGTATTCTTCATTTCCTCCTGGCTGTTATTGATAGTTTCTATGTCCTTTTTAATGCTGATGTAGTTCTTAGTAAGTTCTGTGTAGTTTCCCTGGAGTTGTTTGTAGTTTTGTTTGAGCTGGATGAGCTCATTGAACTTCTCTATCATCATTTTGAATTCCATATCTGATAGTTTGCTTCCCTCTGTTTCATTTAGTGATCCTTCTGGGGATTCCTCCTTTCCTTTTGGTGATGGGCTGTTTCTTTTTCTCCCCCATTTTTAGGTTTTGTGGTAATCCAATCAGACTGTGATCAGCTGCCAGGCTAAGGAACTGCTAGGCTGGAATGGTTGATTTAGTTGTAATCCTATGGTCTGTGATCCACCACCAGGCTCAGATACAGCTTGGGGAAACAGAACTATTCAGTTGTTAATCAATGAGTCAGCTACCAAACTCAGGCCCTGCAGGGCTAGACAGGGAGGTTCAGTTGTAATCCAATGGATTAGCTGCCAGCTCAGGTTGAGCTTGTTGGGCCAGATTCAGATGTAAATCAATGAATTTGATCAGCCACCATGCTCAGGTGCCACTGGGCTAGTCAGCTAGTTAAAACTCTAATCCAATGAAGTCTGCGTTCATCCACCAGGCTCAGTAGCCTCTGGACTAGATAACAAAGTTTAATTTTAAACCAATGAATCTGTGATTAGCCACCAGGCTCACTTGCCACTTTGCAGGTCTGCTTGATTGAGCCAGCTGTAAGTCAGAGTGTTTGTAATCATCCACCAGGCCCAGGCACTGCTGGGCAAGAAATACCTCTTCAGGTGCCAACTATTGTATCTATGCTGAGACAGTGCAGGGAAGGAAAGGTTTATTTAGATGTAAGTCAAAGAATTTTGATCAAGTGCTAGGCTCAGGCACCACTGTGTGGGGCAGATTGCTTGCAGTCTGTGGGGCTATGATGAATCCTCAAACAGAAGCCTCATGTCATGCAGCAGTCTGCCTGAGGTGTGGGCAATGAGTCAGCACTGGGATCACCACAGCTGCTTCCCCACTTCTCTCCTCCAAGCCACTGCCCCAAATTCTCCCAATGTGTCTCCAGTCTTCTCTGCCCTCCCTCTTCTGGAGGCCAGGGTAGGTGGGTGCCAATGTATTTCTGTTATGGTCACCCTAGTAGTTCTCTGTCTCCAATGCTCTCTTAGGCTAGTAAACTCCATAGCTTTCTGCCCTTCTTAGCTGTATGCTGCTCTATTCTCTGTCGTGTTACTGTATGCTGAGAAACCCAGCTGGGGAACCAGAACCCACCCTTCTCAGGTGGAGCTCCTAGCTCCATTCCTGAAGCTGCTGCTTCTGATGGGAGCCCAGCCTCCCATCTCACATTTCTGCAAGTCTTACCAGTCATGTTGTGATGAAGCATCCTCTTCTGTTCTGTTTGTGGTTATACAGCTTCTTTCCAGCTGGTGTTCTGTTTGTAAATACATATGACTTCTTCTCTAAAAAAGTAATTCCAGATGTGACCTTGGAGGAGATTGGTGTAGCTCCACTTACTCCTCTGCCATCTTGCCAGAACTCATATACTTCACTTTTGTTACCCTTCACTCTCAATTTTAATGCATCAAACTTTCTTTTAAAGTCCCAGACTACTGGATTTCACATTATTACATGTGGATTCTTGGAAAAGTGCTTTGCCATTGACTTTTGAAAATTATAGAATGACAATGACTAAGGCAGCCTTTACAAAATATTTTACCTAGTAGCATTAGAAGCAGTAAGAAATAAGCAAGGTATGAGAAGTTTCACTATATGTTCCAGTGGCTAAAAGACCAATATCTGGCTTGACCTACTTATTAACAATCATCTAGATACAGTTGTTTAGGTAATTTAAGAAAAAATGTATAGCCTGAACATATCCATATTATTTAACCTTATCCACTACCCATTTCTTGCTCATTGTTGGTTCTCTCAAATGCTCTTCTTCTCTCCCACTTCTCCCTCTAGTCTTCCTATACTCACAGATACACACCCCCCACCTCACCCCACCCACACACTCATACTTTCATAATCTACAAAAATGTGCCCATACAAGATGATAGTGTGGCTCTTGAATTTGTTATCACCTGCTTCTTATTATTTTATTATGGGAAAAGACAAACCTTGTTGATTTTAAAATATAATTCTTCCCTGGCTGGTGGCTCAGGGGATAGGCACTGGCCTACAAACCCAAAGGTCACTGGTTCAATTTCCAGCCAGGGCACATAACCAGGTTGCAAGGTAGTTCTCCAGCCAATTTCATAGCTGGAGGCAAGTGAAAGGCAACCATACATTGATGCTTCTCTTCTTTCCTGCTTCCCTTCCTTCCCCTCTCTCTATAAATACTAAATAAAAAATTAAAATATAAAATAAAATATAATTCTTGCTCATTTTCACTTTAGTGTTGTGTTTTTGCTTTTCTATTTTACTGTGAAGGAAAAATAATTCACACTTCAAAATTTAGTCACCTACAAAGTTATCTCTGGTAAGATAGGTAAATTTTTTTAAATTATATTTTTGCAGTAATTAATTCTTAAAGTAAATAGAGGTGACAGTCTCTGTAATGGGAATAAAGTAACTTCATTATGCCCTTTAGCAATACTAAAATAAAACTAAACAATCTGATCCCAATCAAAGATGGTGACAGAGTAGAGAACAGTGTTGATGGTGTTCTTCAGTACCAGAGCAGCTGGAGGACAGGAAAAGGAGTGCAAGACAATTTCAGGTCCCTAGGAGTTGGAGCAGTCTGCATCTGGATTCTGGGGAGCATAGACCAGAAGCAGCAGAGACCTGCAGGAGAGTAGGTAAGGTGGTTCCGGGCCGGCCGGTGAACTGAGGTTGGCTCTGGCCAGTGGTGGCTCTATACAGAGGGGTGTGTTTAACTGAAGCCAGCTCCAGGCTCCCTGGCAACTAGAAATCTGAACAGTGGAGTGTGGACAGTGAGGGCAAACACCAGAGGGAATAAGGAATTGAACTCCTGTAGGGGAGTGACTGTGTGCGAGCCTTGCTCCAGCAACAGGGAGAGGAAGCTCCTCACTGGGCCAGAGGTAGAGGAGAAGAGAACTGCTGGGAGCAGGAGCAGGGGAGCAGGGAAGTGCACCAGCCGGGGTGGCCAAAGGGCCAAAACCGGTGCTGCTGGGCCACGGGGGAAACAACAGCTTGAAGCCCCTGTGAGGGGGGAGGCCCAGCCCTGCGCGCCCCCAGGCTCCCACAGAAATTCCAAACTGCAAGCCGGAAACTTGTAGCTGGGGCAACAGACCCGCCCATTGCCTGGGACAAAGGCAACACTGAAGATACTCTGGGAGGGGCACATCACTCCTCGGAGAGCTTGTCTGCTTGGAGGATTGGCTATCACCCGGGGGAGCTGGGCAGTGCTGGCAGACTCCAGGCACTGCTGGCAGGTGGGGGCTGCCTCCTCTGGGAGCTGCAGGGGTGGGCCAGTTATCACAGGAACCAGCTAGGTTGCAGGCTGCCCTGCAGGGGTGCCAGGTGCCCATCACAGGCAGGAACCTCTGCCAGAAGTTGGAGGGGACACCCTGCAGGCCCCAAAACACCAGGAACCCTAAAACCCAGCTAGGTTACTGAAGGCCCAGCCTACCTGGGGGCTGACACTCAGAATCAGCCCTGACTGTGACAATCAGAGACCCTGACACTCCAAGTCCAGCTAGACTGTAGGCTACAGAGGGCTGACCAAGAAAAAAAGGCAGACTCAGGAAATGGGTCACTGCTAATCTCAAGCACCTGAGTTACACCTAGAGCTCCCTGAACTATTAATCCCAACATATCTTTTCTAAAAGTTACTTCTCACATATTTTTAATCGCCCCCTATATCAATCCACCTAAATACCCAAGACTCTCTCCCTACTCTTGATTTAAAGTCTACTCACTCTCTGGCTACAACACCTTCCCAGTCCTCAATCTAAGTATTCCTCCCCTCCCCAGCCACCTAAACCCTTTCTTTATTCTTTTATTTCTTCCTTTTTCTTTTTTTTTCCTCCCTTTTCTTTTCTTTTTTCTTTTTTTCTTCCTGTTAAAGCCCACAGGTCCTGGCTCCACCTGGACCAACCAGAGATCATAAAGGCTGAATAGCCACCTAACCCCTTTCTTTATTAATATTATTTTTCCTTTTTCTTCTTATTTTTTTCTTTTTCTTTTATTATTAAAAAAAAATTTTTTTTTTCTATCTGCTATAAGTGCTCA
>PVIW01018179.1:0-12253 GCA_004026585.1 Noctilio leporinus | reverse complement strand
ATCTATGTTCATTAGAGATATTGGCCTGTAGCTTTCTTTCTTAGTTGGATCTTGCCCTGGTTTTGGGATTAGAATAATATTGGCCTCATAGAATGAGTTTGGGAGTCTTCCCTCTTCCTGAATTTTTTGGTATAGTTTGAGGAGGATAGGAGTTAGTTCTTCTTTAAATGTTTGGTAAAATTCACCTGTGTAGCCATCTTGGACCTTTATGAATCTTAAGGAAATCCTGAATGAGCCAACAGTTCATTGATTGAGTTATATGACTTTGAATCTGAGAGTCCCTACAACCCTAACCAAGAGTGTGGTCACATATGGTTCAGATGAGTAATGGTGCACTGAAAATTATGGTCCTTGTGACCAAGGGAGCAGAACCTACATGATAGCCAATGGTCTATCATCTACCGCATTATTTTCATAGTTGATCTCTCCTCTCTCCCCCGACCTCACCTCATTCACCCATTATAATGTGCAACTAGAATGAACTCAAAATACCACTCATATCTGAATTTCACTGCCTTGCAGTCTCTTCAATGATTGGGAGACCTCAAGACTTTTCTTAGTTTTCCTTCCTAGCGAGGGATTTTCAACAGTCTTCCCAGGAACGATTTATTCGACATGGTCTCATGCCTCACTCCTGTATAATCATGGATCATTGACTGTGCATCTGTCTTGTGGAACCCTATGAGAGGACTAGATTATGAAGCATTTTCTAAATTTATTGGACCACAAAACTTTTGTTCTCAGATATTATCGAAGGCTTTGTTTCCATGATACTCTCTAATGAAAACATGGGAACTTCCTGTGACCTCTCCAGCTCCCACAATCTAGTCTCTATTGGTGAATGCAAATGGAAGAAATGGCATTTCTTCAAACTGACTATAGACACTTCAGGAAACGAAGAGGCAGATGTGAAGGCAGGAGCCAGCTAAGGACTCCAGACCAAATAACGTTTCCCAGGTAGGGAAGAGATTTGTCATTGTGACCCCAAGTAAGGTAATGGTTGGCTGTGGTCTGAGGTAACACTGTGTCATGTGCTTCCCAATGGCCACTCAAGCTCTCCTTGCTATATGTTTATTCTCCTTTTGGGAGAACTACAGGGATTCAGTTGAGGGAGTGGCCTCATCATGGTCTTTGTAAGAACTCCCCAGATTCAGTTATAGTGCTGTATGAATGATCTGAAGGTAGCCTCTGCATCATTTTGTTTCTTCACCGCAGGCTGAGACCCATAACATCAAAAACCTATTGATATCTAACTCAAAATTTTTGCATATCCAATTATTTTTAAAATAACTCAAACAAGAATGTTTTCAGCTTTTTAGAACCTGAATGTTTTGCATACTTCATGACGCCTCACCTTACATCAGTTGACCATTGATGAAATAATGCACTGTGTTTGTAAGACCCCAAGTTGCTACATACAGTCTTTGAGGTTCTCTGACCCAGAGACTCCCCATCATGTAGCTGAGCAACATCACCTAAACAAGTGAGCCCCCTTCAGACTCCTGCTTTCCCAGGAGTTCTCTTTCCCTCCTCCCTTTCTGGATGGTAGGCCCTCTGCTCACTGTGGCCACTGGACAGTCTCATTAAAGTTAGACACCTTGCCTCTCACACAACCCTGTCTGAGTGTCACCTATAAAAGCTTATTGTGTATTATTGCCTCTTGTGGTCGTGTTTTTCCCAGATCATCTCCAAGGCCCACAAACCCTCATATGTAAGAAAAGGCAAGACACAGAGAAGTATTGGAGCTGGTACACAGAAACCCAGAGCTGCCTCAGGATTTATGCGTACAGAGGATAGGAAATCCTCCAGAGAAATAGAAGCATCTTGGTGGCATCATCACACAGGCCTTCCCAGCTTCCTTAAATAATTCAGCTGGTGTCTCTTCCAGAGAACCCAGGTTGAACGTGATAGATATGAATAGCCAGCAATGGGACCCCAACTAGAAGACCTCCTTCAACCCTTCCACCTGAGGGAGTAGATGTGTTGAGGCTGAATGCATGGCCTACTCAGTTATGGAACTATGGAAAACAATAACCTGTACATAAATCTGTGCATAAACTTGGCCAACCAGAGCCCAGTGAGTATGTCTCACTCAGGTAACTAACAAAGCTATTTTCTATCCAACAATTTCAGCAGCTGTCTCTAACCCTTATACTATACACAATGTTATGTGTGAATATTGAAGTGGCATTGAAACCGACCAGTGCAGGCTTAACCACTGCACACTGAAACATCAGTTCCCAGTTTGCACTAGTGGTTGCTTCTATAAAGAAAACAAAAGCCATACAGTTAATCATACTAAGGTCTCTAGACTTGGTTGGCTTCTCCATGATGACAGAATAAACAAACGATGACTAAGTGTTTTTGGCATCCAAGGCCATTCACAGCCCAAACCAGACTCTGGGAGAAGTGTATTTTGAACATCTTAACCTCAACTATGTAAGGAGAAGAAACAATATTTATTCAATAGCTATTTATTAAGCAGCTACTATGTATGGGCCAGGAGCAAAGAATGTCACTTGGCCCCTTCAGTCTTCATTAAATGCAAAAACAGCCACAAAAGCTTCTCATTCCTATATGCATGCCTTTTTATGAAGTAGCTGTTGTGTTCCCTCCACAAACATGTGCACTCTATTCCTCAACTCTTTAAATCTGGATCTGGCCAATTGACCTGCTTTGGCTAATGGGACATTAGCACTGTGATGTAAGCAAAAGCTTGCATGGCACCAGCTCCCTGGGGCTCCCTCTTACTGCTAGCAAATCTTCCCTCATCATGAGAACAAGCCCAGGGATGTCTGAGGGAGGCCTGCTAGATATTGACAGACCATGTAGAGAGTAATCCCAACCTTCCTAGCCAACCCACTTGAAGCCCTAGACACGAGAACCACCCCAGGAGAGAACAGCTGATCCTTGCCCAGACCAGAAAGGATGCCAAGCATAACATCCCTCAAAATTGGGAAAACCAATAATATGTCTTTTTAAGCCACCAAGCTGTGCGGTGATTGTTACATAGCAAAAGCAAACTGATACATCAAGAATCCAAGAAGTCAGGGCTAGTGCCAAACACGTCAGAAGCAGGGCTCCATGGTAACCAGCTGACTTCCACTCACTCGTGGTGCTCTGCATCCTGGAAAATGGAATTGACTAGTTGGCTAAGCAGCATCTTTGAGGAAGGAGCATAGTAAGGTGAAAGAGGTTGAGATGGTTCCTGAGGTTCTGTGGAAATTTCTCGACTCTGTGGAAACTTTCAGGTACTTTCTGAGCCTTGTGGTTCTATGGAGAAGGTTAAGGATCTGTGAAGAGTCCTGGGTTCTGTGGAGTGCTCACAGGTGCAGCCTAGAACATGGCTCTTCAAACTTCTTTCTTTCTCCCTTCCTCCCTTTCTTTCTTCTTTCTCTAATCCATCAGCCAGTTACATAATCCTGCTAGACATGCAAGATGGATGTGTACACTGATCACACACAAGGATATCATTCGATGTAAAGTTGCTGTAAATGTTTTTAAGTTAGCCCTCTCAGTTTCTGTATTTATGTCACAGGAGCCCTGTGACAACTTGCAAGCTGGTTCTGGTCGTGTGGGTGAACCACATTTTGAGTAGCTACAGAGAGAGCTATGCTTGGCCCTATGGTACCTATAGTCTCCTGCCTAGAACCACACACTCTCAGCTGGGGCATGAACTTAACTATTACAATTTTTTTTGAACATGGAACCAAATGGCATTTCTTCAAGCTTCACTGCAAGATCAAATATCATGAAAAGAACCCTTTCTTGGTAAAGGCACGGAATGATAAAAATAATAACTCTTGGCCCTGGCTGGTGTCTCAGTGGATGGGTGCTGGTCTGTGAACCTGAAGGTCATTGGTTCGATTCCCAGCCAGGGCACATAACCAGGTTGCAAGCCAAGTCTCCAGCCAGGTCCTTAGCTGGAGGCAGGTGAAAGGCAACCATACATTGATGCTTCTCTCCCTTCCTTCCTCCCTCCCTGCCCTTCTCTCTGAAAAGAATGAATAAAATCTTAAAAATAATAATAATAACTCTCAACATTTAGTAGCTTGTTGGCTAGAAAAAGTAGTTGTACTGAGAAGCACTGTTGTACAACCACCGTGAGCCATAGTCTCAATGGTGACACTGATGGAAGGGTCAGCCCTGTGCTGAGTAGGCTGGCCTCACTGCTGGGCAAGTCTGCACAAGGCACTGTAGGGCAGCACTGTCACCCATGGGGCCCTGCAGCCGTAATCCTAGCAGCCATGCCTCCTCCACCAAGCCATGCCTTTCCTACACCTGCACACACCAGAAAAGTCAGCAGAGTGCTCTAAGAAGTGTCCCTTGAAGTGTCCTCCTGAAAGAGGGTCTTGCAGCATTAACATTTTTCTTCTCTTGGGTCAGAGCAATGGCTGATAGAGCCTGCATTGCTCAACAGAAGGGATGGAAAAGGAAACAGAGGCTGACCTGTTAAAGAGGCTTGGCTGCTGCAGCTCCTTGATGACAAAACTCTCTTGGGTCTAGGACATTCTAACACCTGTATTCTTTCAGGGTGCATAGCTCACCCAAACTCTACGCCTTCTCCCAACACCAATCACCCATGGCCATCACCTGTTAGCAGCTCTACCTCTGAAATGTTTCTACCACCTCCACTCTCCCTATAACTTCTATATTGTAGGCCATGGCTTCATTTGTTTGACTTATACAGAATGCTCTCTCTACTCTCATTTAGTTGCTAATTATCATTAGCAAGAACAACCATTACCAATCTATTATGTTCTAGATATTGTGCCAAGTACTACACTGGTGACATAAAAAACAGGTGCTGTTATTTTTCCAACATTTTATTATGAAAAAATTGCAGAAATGTGTAAAGAATTGCACAAATACCACCAGATTCTAAATTGCTGCCTATTAGCATGTGCTTCATTTAACCATCTCCCAACCCTATTATTTTATGCATTAAACAAGATCGACTAAGTTGATCTTGATATATATGTTTTATATCAGGACATTTCACTCTTATATTCTTTATAAGAATGAAAATCATTCTCTAAAGCTCAATATATGTTTAATACTTTAAAGATAACATTTAATACAGTAAAATGTGCACATCCTAATGATGAAATTTGACAATTGCATTAACCTGTGTAATATAGAACATTATCATCAGCCCAGAGAGCTTCTTCAAGCCCCTTCCCAGTCAAACCCCAATCAGGGCAATCACTATTGACAATATTATTTTTGGATCTATTATTTTATAGTGATTATTTTTAACCAATGAAAAAAGTAAAGCTTAGAAAAAGCAAGCAATTTTCTCAAAGTTGAAAACCCCAGGTCTTCCTATTTTCAGTGCTCTCTGGACATGGAAAATGGGCACCTCCTCACTAGTTCGGTGACTTGTTCCTGCCCTCCCATACGTTACATATTGTGCTCTCAGCCAGCCAGTTTATACTTTGCCTCAGCAACATTTAGATCACTGCATATATATGTAAACTGTGGAACTTTCAGACAAAGGAATATTATTTAATACTAAAAAGAAATAAGGGGACGTGGTTCGGGTAGGACCCTGGTGCCGGGCTCTAGTTCGCAGGATGGCTCGCCCTTTGGAACCACTGGCAAAAAAGATCTTTAAAGGAGTTTTAGGCCCTGGCTGGTAGCACAGTGGATAAGACGCCGGCCTGTGAACCCAAAAGTCGCAGGTTCGATTCCCCAGCCAGAGCACATAACAAGGTTGCAAACCAGGTCTCCAGTCAGGTCTGTGGCTGGAGGCAAGTGAAAAGCAACTATACATTGATATCTCTCTCCCTCTCTGCCTCTCTCCCTTCCCCTCTTTCCAAAAATAAATAAAACCTTTAAAAAAAAAAAAAAGGAGTTTTAGTGGCTGAACTTCTGGGCATTTTTGGAGCGTATTTTTTATTTAAAAAAGCTGGACACAAGGCCAAGATTTCAGGCAAACAATGAGCAAAAAATTTCCCGCCATCTTGGAAGTTTATTACAAATCCATTGAACATTCTGGAATGTATGGAATCAGACAGCAAGATCAAGAAAAATGGTTGAACAACAAAAGTTAGGAATTTGGCCACTGATCAAGGTTCACCCTATTTCATAGTATTTCAGGCAAGATTAAAATCCCAGAGCTGACATGGATGGATTTTGGAATGTTTAAGGCAGAATGTTAATTCTAATTAAGCCAGAGGTTGTATTTATTCTTTGAATGGTTAAGAAATTATCAAAGGTATGCTTATTACATTATAAATAAACTTCGGTTTATATAAAAAAAGAAAGAAAGAAAGAAAGAAAGAAAGAAGCCATCAAGCCATGAAATGCCATGGAAAAATCTCAAGTGCATATTACTAAATGAAAGAAGCTAATCTGAAAATGCTTCTTACTGTATAATTTTAGCTACATGATATTATGGAAAAGGCAGAACTGTGGAGACAATAAAAATATCAGTGATTACCGAGAGTTTGAGGAGAGATGATGGGTAAATAGGAAGAGCATAGAAGGTGTTTAGGGCAGTAAAACTATTCCGTATGGTATCATAATGATGGATGCATGTTGTTATATATCTGTCCAAGCCCATAGAATGCACAGCACCAAATGATCCCTAAATGTAAACTTGGTTCTTTGTGTGATTCTGACTTGTCAATGTAAGTTCATTGATTGTAACGAAGGCCCCACTCTGCTGGGGTCATGGACAGTGGGGAAGGCTGTGCCTGTGTGGGGGCAGGGAATATATGAAAAATCTCTGTTAATTCTCCCCAATTTTTCTGTGAGCCTAAAACTGGTCTGAAAAATAAAGTCTTTAAAATAAATCACTGCATGTCATGGACTTGTGTGACTTCTCAGAGACTGCTGACACCACAAAGACCATCTCCAGTTGTGACAGATCTAATTATACTTTATGGCATTTATTATTTTTTTTAATTGGATTCCTCCTTCTAGGTTATATACCTGTGGAAGCCTCTGGGACTTGTCTTATAATTTTCCAGTTTCTATGGCTAAATATAGTCCCTGGCATAAAATAGGCACTTTACTGCTATCTGTTGAACCAATGAATGAAAATGCAGTTAGAAAGACATATAGCTCTCCAGCCTCCACGAACTACTGGAATGACTACCAGCAGTGACTGGAGTTCATATGCTCCACACTGTGGCTGTTGAGCATTGATTGCTTTGAGCTGTTTTGCAACTCATTTATTTATGTTACTTCAAACACTTCAAATTTTCAAACCTGTTGGCAATTTTACCTTGGCCTTCCAGCCTCCAAAACAGTGAGAAATAAATTTCTGTGGTTCATAGACACCTAGTTCATGGTATTCTGTTATAGCAGACTGAGTGGATGAAGACAACAATGACTCAGAAGACAGCAGCAGTAATAAAGAACTCAAATGTGGTATTGGGGCTCATAGAGATAGGACAGCACCTCTATCAGGGTCATTCAGTGGGCACTCACAGTGATGTGCAGAAGAAATGGGCTGCCCTTAGACTGAAAGGGTCATGAGAGTGGAATACAAAGCAAGCCCATTGTCATTCAAGAAAGACAAAGTGATGACAGGACCAAAGTAGGGAGGAAAACTTTGTTTTTTGGATCAGAAGATGAACTTAAAGGCAGAACAGACAAATAGTATGAATGGAGACAGAGTTAAGGGAATGGTGTGAATATAGGTATAGGAAAGGGGTTGGAGTTTTCTAGCTAGCTGGAACAATGGGTTCACGGAGGAGAATAGTAGAGGGCATGTTTGGGGAGGGATGTGGGGACCATACAGGGGTGGCTAATTTGAACTTTGCTGACTAGCCAATGAGTACTGGGGTTGAACTGGGCTTTGGGGAGACACTTTCGCCCATGGTTGATAGGTCTATGAAAGGAGGCTGGGCTTTTGGGGTGTGGTGATAGAATTAGCAATGGATAAGGTTTGAAAGAAAGTTTGCCTAAGAGGTCATTGAAAATAAATGTAATTCTCATTTAAGAAGAAGAAACCCAGAACTTCAAAGCTATTCTAGAAGGAGAATCTCCTTTGGAGTAGTCAAGACTTAAAGCTACAATTCTCTTCTCCCAAAGGTTTCTTCCCTTTGGAGATCCCTCATTAATTGCTGAGGCCCCACCACACCATATTAAGGATGTGTTAGGGGCTAAACTGCATCCACCTAAAATACCTGTGTTCAAATACTAATGCCCCATTATTAATGCCTCAGAATGTGATGTATTTGCACAGAGGATCCTCAAAGAAGTGATTAAGCTAAAATGAGGTCAGGTTGGGTGGGTCCTAATCCATTATGACTGGTGTCCTTAGAAGAAGAGAGTAGGATGGGGACAAATGCAGAGGGAAGGCCATGCAGGGAGTACAGAGCCACCTACAAGCCAAGAAGAGGTCTCTGGGGAAAGTAGCCCTGCTCATGCTGTGATCTCGGATTTCCAGCCTCCCAGATTGTGAGAAAACCAACATTTGCTGGCCAAGCCACTAAGCCTGTGGCACTTCATTATGACAGCCCTGGCAAGCTCCCACAGGGTATATGGAAAATGGCTTCTTTGATATCTTACTGCACAGATGAGAGATGACATTCAAGCCAGGCTTTCATAAAATTTGGGAGACAGCAAAAGGTGAGCAACCTGACAACTAAGGTAAAACTAGTTCATCAAGCTTGTAAATAAATGGCTTTTAACTTTTTAACACTCTAATGCCCCATCTCAGCCATAACAGGGTCTGTCCAGGAATCAATGACTTTTGCTCCCTAACTGCCATGAGCATCCCGAGCTGAAGCACTACAGCACAGCCCCATTGTGTTTGTCATGCAGCCCCAGTGCTCGCATGTGCTCAGAGTGGGACTAGAACTCAGGTCACAAGTGACTTGTGGCTGGGGTTTGTGGCCAAGAAAAGAGCAGTGGAACCTGGTGTCACACACCAGGCTCATCCACAAACCAGTGTGGACACCCTGGGCCTCTCTGGGGTCATGGAGTCCCATACACATGCTGGGAAACTTGTGCACTGAAGGGGACGTGCATAAGTGTGCACATGAGCACTGTGGTGTATTCCACACCCTGAGGCCTGCCTGCGAGCCGGCAGAACAGGCAGCTGCCCTGCATGCACGTACAGAGAGGAACGCTACAGGAACATTCTCTGGCACAGACTGACCCTCCAGAGCTCCAGGAAAATAACTTTGAACACAGGAATTGCCAGGTCTGGATAAACATAGTTCAGTCCCTCAGATGTTTTGAACATGACTGAATGTTCATACTGCACAGTCTTTCATCAGAGGCCTTCAAATAGTTCACATAAAATCCTGATCCTTTTCCAGGTGGCACCGATCCACTGTTCTGGTGACCAATGCCATGAAAAAACGATCCTTTTGCAATGCAGTGAACCAGTGAGAAGGTCGAAGTTTTAAACTGAGCTAGTGGCACAACATGGTGCTCACGCAATGGGGGTCAGACTCTGCTCTTTCTGTGAATGGACTAGGGAAGTTTCTTCACACCTCAAAATTTGTTTTCCTCATGTTTAAATTGGGACTATAATAAAAGTAGGTTTTCACATGCATGATTTCTAAGTCTCACAATCAGGTTGGAAACCAAAAAGGACTGGACTTTGCCACAGAAAGGCTTCTCAAGTTTCCGAACACAAGGAAATGTCATAGGGGATGGTGGCAAGATGGTAACAGCCCAACAGTTCTTCAAGGAGGTGTTCATCCTGCACTAGGCATTCCAGAATCATTATGTTTGAAGAGGTTGGTAAGAATCCGCTTCCTGGTTCAGAGTTGGCTGTCTTTTCCCAGGGTCCTCAGTTGGTGGAACAGGCAGTGTGGCTCTCTGGGGCCTCCTTTATAAGGGCACCAATCTCTTTCATGAGGGCCCTGCCAACAAGACCTAATTATCTCCCAAAGTCCCCACCTCCTAATATCATCCTTTTGGGGGTTAGGCTTCAACATATGAATTTTGAGGGGACACAAACATTCAAATTATAGTAGTCAACAATACTAGTGCCCAATAAAGGAATGTTTTTCTCTACTGTCATATCATATACATTCTGGTTCATAGGAGAATAGATTTTGCTCTTTTCTCCCTATAGAAGAGTGTTGAAGAGAACATGCTGACCTTTCTCTACATGCTTCAAGGGTCTTTCTCAAAAAGGAGTGGTGATCACTGATTCATCAAAACTTAAAATTCATTTATCTACTGGTGGGCAGGGTCACTGGGTTAAAACCAGAGCTCCTGGGCCACATACTCTCTCTGGCATTTTCAGTGGCTACCTAAAGCCAGCTAGTTCTCTATCCTGCAGGAGAGTCAGTGAGCTGGGTCAGGAATTCTTTCTCTTTCTCTCTCTTTCTTCCTCCCTTCCTCCTCTATCATCTCTGTCTTTCTCTTTATTAGTATCTGATAATGTGGGCTCCCAAATTTCAATTCTGGGGTAAGAGTCATGTTCCAAGCTTGGAAACTCTCCTTCAGTCCAGATGTCACCTGAACTTTGCAGTGGGACAGTGGTTCTTCATTGGTGTACCCAATATTCCATTGGAAATGAAGCATGAAAATGAAAATGTTTCTCTATTGCTTAGAGAAACTTATGTATGAATTCCACCAAGAGGGGGAGGGACTGTCTCTCCAAAATGCTATTCATACCATGGTTAAACTGTGAGAAGGTTAAAGGAGGGGCATAAATTAAATAATTGGGCAGCACTTGCAAGAAGGGACAAAACACAAAACCCATTACACGTATCGCGAGGGATGCTGTTTTACAGCATGGGGAAAAGTCAGTTCTCTGGAGATTATCTGCTTTGAGATTGTACCCCATTTCCTGACAATTAAAGAGGTAAACTTTTCTATGTCATCTGTCCCAAGGAATACAAAATGAGGCTTATATTGTTTTCACCAGTCATCCAAATATAGGACCTCCTGGTCACAGAAGCCACCATCCCCTGAATAATTGACTCAGGAATATTCTGAATTTAAGCTGCTGGTCAATTACTTACCCAACAGGAAAATCCTGTTGAAGACTGTGGAAAATGGGATACAGTTTAAAGTCAACTTATACTAAATATATTTATCCTGTACAATGTCATCTACCTAACTCATTTAAGCACTTAGTGTTACTTTCTTTGCAAAGTATTCTTTTTAAAAATTTAAACATTTTTGTTGTCATTACTATTCTTTTGTGTTCAATTCCAGTTTACACAAAAAAAGAATCAGTGACATAAAAGCGGTTTGTTAAAGAATGTGTGTGATGAACACAACAGCCCAAAACCTATGGGATACAGCAAAGGCAGTTCTCAGGGGGAAATTTATAGTAATACAGGCCTTCCAAAAAAGGTTACAACAAGTTTATAAAAACGACCTAACCACAAAGCTGCAAGAACTAGAGAAGCAACAACAAACAAAGCCCAGAGCAAGTACAAGGAAGGAAATCATCAAGATCAGAACAGAACTAAATAACTCAGAGATTCAAACTACAATTCGAAGAATCGACAGGACCAGGAGCTGGTTCTTTGAAAAAATAAACAAAATTGACAAGCCCTTATCCAGACTCATCAAGAAAAAGAGAGAGAGGACCCAAATAAACAGAATCAGAACTGAAAGAGGGCAAATCACAACTGATACCTCAGAAATACAAAAGATTGTAAGAGATTACTACAAACAACTCTATGACAAAAAATATGACAACCTGAATGAAATGGACACATTTCTGGAAAGGTATAATCTACCAAAACTGAACCCAGAAGAAGCAGAAAGCCTGACTAGGCCAATAACAACTAGTGAAATTAAAGAAGTAATCCAAAATCTCCCAAAGCACAAAAGCCTTGGACCAGATGGCTACACAGGTGAATTTTACCAAACATTTCAAGAAGAACTAACTCCTATCCTCCTCAAACTATACCAAAAATTTCAGGAAGAGGGAAGACTCCCAGACTCTTTCTATGAGGCCAATATTATTCTAATCCCAAAACCAGGGCAAGATACAACTAAGAAAGAAAGCTACAGGCCAATATCTCTGATGAACATAGATGCTAAAATTCTCAACAAAATATTGGCCATTCGGATTCAGCAGTATATTACAAAGATCATACACCATGATCAAGTGGACTTCATCCCAGGGATGCAAGGATGGTACAACATTTGTAAATCAATCAATGTAATACACCACATCAACAAATTGAAAGATAAAAACCATATGATCATATCAATAGATGCTGAAAAAGCATTTGATAAAGTGCAGCAACCATTTATGATAAAAACCCTCAGCAAAATGGGAATAGAGGGAGCATACCTCAACATCATAAAG
>PVIW01018178.1:0-12255 GCA_004026585.1 Noctilio leporinus | reverse complement strand
TTGCATTCTTTCTAACAAAGATTTGGAGGGTTTATTTTTTTCACAAACTGACTGACTATTTTCCCATTTTCTTCTTTTAAGTATGTGTTAATATGTTTGTGGAGAATGTATAAAGTTGATAAATTTGTGTGGTCCAATCTTTCAGTCAGTCGTACTGTGTTCTCTCCACTGCTTTTTCAAAAATTATTTTAAAATTGAGATACAATATTTTAGTTTAGGTAATTGATTCATTAAATGTTCTTTTGACCACATGGAAAAAAGAGATATAAAGTTTTTGAGGTTCTTGTGCAAAAGAAAAAAGAAGGAAGTGAAAACTTCACAATTTAATTACTGTTACCCATAAGAATGGATTAGCATGCAATGTTTTGGAATTAGAATGGCATCAAACATTGTATTAGTTTCAACATAATGATTCCATATTTATATATATTACAAAATGACCTCCACAGTAAGTTTAGTTAATGTGTTACCACACATAGTTACAATTTTTTTCTTGTGATAAAGACTTTTAAATTAAACTCTCTGGCAGCTTTCAAATATACAGTACAGTATTATTAACTTTAGCCACCATGCTGCGCTTTATATCATACCCATTGCTTTTTTGCTTTATTTTTCTCACTGAAAAAATTGAGTAAGATACAAGAATTCTTCATGTGTCTTTAAATGGAAAAACATTCTAAAGAGAAATGGCCCAAGGGATGTCCTAAAGGATACCAGAACATGCACCAAATATGGAAATTAATTTCTTGATTTAAAAACATAAATGGTAATACTTATGCTAGGTTACTAATGCTTGCTTGTGTGGAAATTAGTCATGACTTTTCCTATATCCTGATAGTCACCTCCACCTCATGGAAGCAGGGAACCTTACGAGAATGTCAGAATTTCTTCTGCTGGGACTATCGGAGGAACCAGAACTGCAGCCCCTCCTGTTCGGGCTGTTCCTCTCCATCTACCTGATCACTGTGTTTGGAAACCTGCTCATCATCCTGGCTGTCAGATCTGATTCCCACCTCCACACGCCCATGTACTTTTTCCTCTCCAACTTATCCTTGGTAGACATCTGTTTCACCTCCACCACTGTCCCGAAGATGCTGGTGAACATCCAGACACAGAGCAAGGCTATCGCCTATGCAGGCTGCATCACCCAGATGTATTTTTTCCTATTCTTTGCAGGATTGGACAACTTTCTCTTGACTGTGATGGCCTATGACCGGTATGTGGCCATCTGTCACCCACTACACTACACAGTCATCATGACTCCCCAGCTCTGTGGACTGCTAGTTCTGGTGTCCTGGATCTTGAGTGTACTGCATTCCTTGCTGCAATGCTTAGTGGTGTTGCGACTATCTTTCTGTCCAGACTTGAAGATACATCACTTTTTTTGTGAAATCAAACAGATGGTTCAACTTGCCTGTTCTGACACCTTTCTTAATGACATGGTGATGTGTTTTGGGAGTGGGCTGCTGGGTGGTGGTCCGCTGGCTGGGATCCTTTACTCTTACTCTAAGATAGTGTCCTCCATACGTAGAATCCCATCAGCTCAGGGGAAGTATAAAGCATTTTCCACTTGCGTGTCTCACCTTTCAGTTGTCTCCTTATTTTATGGTACAAGCTTAGGAGTGTATCTCAGCTCTGTGGGTCCCCACAGTTCACAGTCAAATGCAATAGCCTCAGTGATGTACACTGTGGTCACTCCCATGCTGAACCCCTTCATCTATAGCCTCAGGAACAAAGACATAAAGGGGGCTCTGAAAAGATTTTTTGGGATGGCAGCTATAAAGGGACCAATTTCTTCAGTCCTAAAGCTGAAGAAATTCCCACCATTGCCGGGCTCAAAGCCTCAGAGCCAGAAATTCTGACTCAGATCAGGCTGTAGAAGTGGAACTTACTTTCATTATTATTATTATTATTATTTGAGTTTCTGTTTCTATGGTTCCAACTTCTCCACCATTCAATCAGGGGTGTCAATCTCATTTTCACCAGGGGCCGGGCAGCATTAGCCTCATGGTTGCCTTCAAAGGGTTGAATGTAATTTTAGGACTATATAAATGTAACTACCCCTTAACAGTTAAGTGAGCTGGGTAGAAACAGAGTGCGGAGCTGAAGGTGCTGGACTGGGTAAAACAAGGAGGAGGGTGGGATTCGGCCCATGGGCCTTGTGTTTGTCACCAGCGATTTAAGTGAATCACTTTATAACTTTTCCACCTTGTGATACCTAGCAGCTTTTTGTTTGTCATTTTCCCCCCTCTCCCAAATTGGTTCCCAACCTTGGGTGAAATATTTGGAAATTCCCATTTATGTCACGAGACTGCATTGGTTTCTTGAAAACAATGTTTTTGGAAGTGAAACATATCACACAGTAATTTTTCTCCCATTTTACTAAAAGAAAAATATTACATTGTACTACTCTTATGGAAATAAATCATACTTGGTAACCGATGCCACTTATATCACTTCATAGGTGAGAAAAATATAAGAGCACAGTTTAACATTTTATGTACATGATGTCTTCATAAATTGCTACCATAACTGCTCTTTCTGAAAATGTAGACTTTAACATGAAATGTATTTTATAATAAGCCATTGGGTTGCCTTTTCTCATTAGGATACTGATTCTTAGTTAGCTTGGTGTCCACATTGTTTACCATAGTCACTGGCACTACTGACAATCAAATTATGTCTCCAATTCTATTTACGTTGAAACACAAATTTCAACATGTACTTTAATACAATATGTTTTCAGAGGCAAAGATGATCTTGGTATGGAGAAGCAAAATTTTAAGTCATACATTTATTATGTTGTAAACTATTTTTATGGTGTATGTTTAGTTACTGATGTATATAAGATTAATGTGAGAAATATCCTCACCCATCCAAAACTCAAGAAATGGACTCAAAGACACAAAGTACAGAGAAAGTGAGGCTTTAATGATGGCCTTGCAAAATCAGGTGTCTGTCTGGTTGGCAGGCACACGCAGTGGAGGTACAGAGGTGCTTTTATTCTTTAGTGCACAAGTCCTTTCCCACAGTTCCTCATTGGCTGATTATTAAGTTCTTTGTTAGACCATGATGTGAAGTCCTGCTTTTGTTTTCCTTCTGGCTGCTCATTTGACTGTAATATTCCCCCCTCAAGTAATAGGAGCCCAAATCTTTGGGGACTTTAAACTTACGAACCCAAAAGTTAGGGTGGCCAAAGGCTGGGTGACCAGCACCTGTGTGGTCAGAGACCAGGTGTCCAGAGGGCTAAGGGAAGACAGACTGGACAGAGGTCAGGTGGCCCAAGGTCCCCCAGCTGGAGACTGGGAGGCCAGCTCCCTATCTATGTGGCAAAAGGGCCAAGAGGGCACACAAAAGTTTTGTCCTGAGAACTTACATAGTTGGTGGGATGGGGATGAAGAAGTTACATTTTGATTGGCAGGTAAGGGTGGTACCAGCTTTCCCAGGGAGACTCGACTACCCAAACATAGGTATGGATGAAGGTCTGTCAGCCCTAATCTTTATCTTGCTCTAGACTATTTGTTCATTATGTATATGTGACAGAGGCCAGGCAGTTAACCAAAGTTGCTTTAGGCTCTTTTCCCTGGGGACTGCAGTCCCCCTTCCCTTCCAGGCCTTGGGATGAATACAGTCTCAAGGTTTTCCTTTTCTCAGCTATTGGAGATGACACATATAGACTTTCAAGGGCTACCCCCTGTCCTGCACTATCACAGTTCACTTGTGTTGTTCAGAATGCCTGGCAGCCTTATTGGACCAGGCTCAGGATTATTGGGTCATGGCTATGTCTCCCTTTACTTTTAGCCTTCAGTCTATAGGCTATATTACCCTGAAGATAAACCATCAATATTTCTTTTCCTTACAGTGTCCATGTGTAAAGGAATTTATCATTGGGGTGAAGTATCTGGAATAATTGTTTTCTATTGAATTATATTCTGCATCCACTTGAAAACTTCCATTGCTGCTTAAAAATATAATTGCCATCCTGGCTGGTGGCACAGTGGATAAGGCGCTGGCCTGCAAACTCAAAGGTCGTTGGTTTGATTCCCCAGCCAGGGCACATAACCAGGCTGCAAGCCAAGTCTCCAGCCAGGTCTGAGCTGGAGGCAGGTGAAAGGCAACCATACATTAATGTCTCTCTTCCTCTCTGCCTCTTTCTCTTCCCCTCTCTGTAAAAAATGGTAAATAAAAATCTTAAAAAATATATGATTCCCTTGATAGTTCTAAATGAAGCATCTTCCTTACTCTAAGTATTGTCATAACTACTAAAGGGGTAGGGAAAGGGCTGAATCAATCTCTTGCATTATATATATTATATAATGGAGATATATATATTTCCAAAGGATGATTCACTGGAGAGATTAATTCCTGTTCAGTTCTGTAACTAAGAGTCATAAGTTTTGCATAAACTTACATATTCTTTCAAACTCTCCTGGTTACTTATCAGGGAACCTCAATAGAGTTGTTCTTTAATGCAGTTATCTGAAATAAACTTCAATAACAGAGTAATCAGGAATGCTATCATCAAATATCAGAACAAAGGCCTACAATGACAAGCAACAGATTATAATTTCCTTCACATCTGTTCACTTTGATTATTGTTATCAGCTAGCTGTTGCTGCATACCAAGTCATCTTAGAAGCAAATGGTTTAATCTGATGCGTTTATTATCCATGGAATTATGTGGTGAGAAGTTGTTCTGAGTTCTGCTTGTCTCCTCATGGGTCTGTAGTCTGCTGTCTGTCTCTATATTGTGCTTCTCAAGCTCACCTATGATGCTGTGTGTGGCTGTAGTGCTCTTCTGTCTTGAATCAATTCATGTCAGTTTATTCCCTTTCTGCATGAAGGTGAGTCTTTATGGGAAAAATGTATTTCTCACATAATAATTGTTTAATTTCAATTCCTACATTAACTCCTATAACATTTGATTTCTTCTTGTTTGGAAGAGATTCTCCCAGCCTTCTGGGCGTGACTCACCTACTTATGCTCTATATTTGACCCTGAGTCATGCACCACAAGAAAACTTTAATTCCTAACTAATGCATTGGAGTATAATTACACATAACATATTGCACATGCAACATGCTGAGTTAAATGAACCATACAAAAATTAAGAATTTATCCAACCCAGTCTCATTTGCACATAATTTGAAAAGATATTTTACTTCCTTTGTTATGTTATTAAACATGTAATTGCCTTGAACCTGTTTCTTCATTTCTGAGAGTAATCTGAGACAATAAATGCTAGTTTCAGACAAATATAGTGTGGAATAATTGAAATACATAGAACTACTTTTTTGAGTTGAATGACAACGTTCAAAGTTAGGAATGTATGTGTGTGTGCACTTGTATATATTTTTTTCTCAAATAAGCACATCCACACACATATATGTACATGCCCACAGACTCAAATATTTTCCAATTTATTATGCTGAAAGAAATCTTGAGAGAAAGTTGGAGGTAATAGAAATTAAAAGAACAAGTATTTGAATGAACACAAAATGGTGAGAATGTAAAAGAGAATGTATAACTTTTATTTTAATTTTTATTGATTTTGTTGTTACAGAAGTCATAATTTCTTTTCCCTCTGCTCCGCTCCACTGAGTAACCCCCTCCCCTCCAGCATTCCCACTCTCTTAGTTCATGTCCATGGATCATGCATGTAAGTACTTTGGCTTTACCTTTTCTTGTAGTATTCTTAACATCTCCCTGCCTATTCTGCACCCACCAACTATACTTTTTAATCCCTGTTTCTTTCCCTTCTTCCCCTTTCCAGCTGATACCCCTCCAAATGCCCCCCCGTATCTTTGATTCTCTTCCCTCTCTGCTTGTCTGCTTAGTTTGTTTTTGTTTTTTAGAATGTTTTTTATACTGTTTCTTTTCTTTCTTTTTTAATATTATATTTATTATTTCCATAGAGAGGGGAAGGGAGAGAGTCAGAGAGGGAGAGAAACATCAACGTATGATTGCCTTTCACCTGCCTCTAGCTACAGACCTGTAGATTCTGTTGTTGATACTTGTGAGTTTGTTGTCTTTGTACTATTCACAACTTTGATTCTCTTTTTCTTAAGTAAGTTCCCTTAACATTTCATATAATAATGGCTTGGTAATGATGAACTCCTTTAGTTTTACCATGTCTGGCAAGCACTTTATCTGCCCTTCCATTCTGAATGATAGCTTATAGCTTTGCTGGATAGAGTAATCTTGGTTGTAGATCTTTGCTTTTCATCACTTTGAATACTTCTTGCCAGGCCCTTCTTGCCTACAAAGCTTCTTTTGAGAAATCAGCTGATAGTCTTATAGAAACCCCTTTGTAGGTCTTCCTTTCTCTTGTTGCTTTTAAGATTCTCTTTATCTTTAACCTTGCCATTTTAAGTATGATGTGTTTTGGTGTGGGCTTCCTTGAGTCTAACTTATTTGAGACTCTCTGTGCTTCCTGGACTTCTATGTTTATTTTCTTCACCAAATTAGAGAAGTTTTTGTTATTTTTCACATACATTTAAATTCCTTGTTCTTCTCCTTCTCCTTCTGACACTGCTATGCTTCAGATATTGGCACTTTTAAAGTTGTCCCAGAGGTGCCTATGCCTCTCCTCATTTTTTTCAATTCTTGTTTCCTCTTTCTGAACTAGTTGACTTTTATTTTTTCCTTATGCTCCAAATCATTAATTTGAACTCAGTTTCCTTCCGTTCACTCTTGGTTTTGTGTGGATTTTTCTTTCTCTCATATAGCCTAGCCTTCACTTCTTTCTGTGTTTGCTGTACTTAAGCATATCTGTCAAGTCTGTGATCAGATTAATCACCAGCGTTTTGAACCCTCCATCTGTTAAGTTGGCTGTCTCCTTGGCTGTTAGGTTGGCTATCTCTTCATCACTCAGTTCTCCCATTGGAACCTTGATCTGCTCCCATTTTTGGGCCATACTTCTGTCTCTTCAGCTTGACAGCTTTCTGTGTTTGCCTCTGTGTCTTAGGTAGTTCTGTTGGATCTGTTACATTGTAAGGGGTGAAACCGTAGGAATTTGTCAGTGTGGGGTGACTGGTTTCACCAGGTTGTGGCACTGTATGTGGGAGAGAGGTCTGAGAGGGAACAATGCTGCTTGCCTATTGAGACAGGCAATTTCTTCCTCTACCCCAATCTGGATTGATTTTCAGTCAGAAGCAATATGGCTTTATTTTTTCTGGTACTGGAAACATGGGCTGTGCTGTCTGGCCCTGGGATCTCTTCCCAGGTTTAAATGTTTGACTGTGCTTTTCACTGTGGCCTCAGCTTTGGTGGTGCCTCTACCACTGCGTCCATCGTCCTCCTCCCCAGCTCTGCCCCTTTTACCTGTCTGGCTGAGTATTCTTTACTTCTTTGTTTGTTGTACTTCCATGTATTTTGATTTTTGAAACTTCTGCATTGTTTTTATTTAGTTTTGAGGTAGGTGTAAATTCCTTCTTGTTGTGAGGGAGATGCAGTATGTCTATGTATGCCTCCATCCTGGCTGGAAGTGATCTAATTTTAATAAGGAATTGTTTTCCTGTCTTAGATCCTCAAAGTCTTCAAGGTCAGAGCATCTTCACTTACACAATTGGGAATTCTCTATAACACCTAATGGGACAGAACATCTCCACATGAACTCTAATTTTCACCTTTTATTTTAAGGTGGGATTTCAACATGAAATGGCTTTACCTAAGAGAAGCTCACTGAATGAATTGAGAGGCTTAATAGTCATGGGGATATAAAGTACAGCATAAGAAATATAGTCAATAGATTCAACTTCCTGTAGAACTGGAATATAGTCATAACTGTTGCTGTAGATTGAGCTTCTTCTCTTTGCCAGTAATTTTCTCTCAGTTCCAAAATATGACACCCTTCTCAAACCAACTCTATAGCATATATGGAAGTTTCCTATTTGTATAATAGATAAGGAGCCAAAGACTTGAGTGTTTCATTTCCTGTCATGAGAGAAATACTCAAGAACCATGTGTAAGCTGAGCTACTGAGTTCAGCATGCGACAACCTAAGATCAGACCTGAGGTATGCGAGAAGGTTCTTGTTGAAGAAGGCCAAAATCTACTTATTCCAGAATCTAACAAAGAACAATAGCCATGATACTCAGAGTGGTCACATACCAGGACTGGTAGCATGAGTGGTAACTAGGTGCTAGTTACAAATGCAGAATCTCTGGGTCACCTTAAGCCTGCCAATCAAAATCTACATTTGAACAAGATCCCAAGTTCATATACATGCTGATGCTGGAGAAGTCCTGGTCCTGAATGGTATTTCTCATCTCTGCATTACTGACATTTCTGTTGGATAGTTCTTTGTGGTGGGGCCATCCAATGCATTGTAAGATGTTGAGAAGCATCCCTGCCCTCAATCTACTAGGTGCTGCTGGTAGCCAAAGTTTCTCCAGACTTTGCTAAGTATTCCTTAGAGACAAAATCACCCCTGGTTGCCAACCACTGGTCTAGAGCATGAGGTATGAAAACACCTTGATGGAGTTCCCATCAAAGCTTGCTCCTTACCCAGTTCATAATTTTGAGCAATTTGCTGCACCCTCTAAATTCAATTTCCACAAATGTAGAATTAAGTTCACAACAGTGTAACCTTAAAGAATGCACATTTGTATAAACGAAGTAAGGGAATCCATATGATAATCTAAATTCAGTCTGTAGTTCATAAAAAGATCTAAATATACTTTATAATACCATTTTTAAGAACTAAGTGCCAGCTCTTATTTTGTGTTACAAGCATGATTCTCCTAATTGGCTTGTCAACAACATCATGCAGCCAAGGATTATAGTACCATGGTTATAGCAAAGGAGCATGCCCCTCTGTCTTGTTCAAAGAGGAACAGCAATTTCTAGAGCTAGGAAGAGGCGTTGCTCACCAGCTGTCAGTTCTCTAGGGGTCAATGAGACAGAGTCAGGACAGTGCCCTCAGTTTAGATTTGGAGAAGACACTGACACATGATTGGAATAAGGGGCAAGGAGGTTAGACCACTGGAAAGCAGTGAGTTCATGGAAAAGCAATAATGAAAGCTTGATTCACCTGAGTTCTAATATGGCCTACTGGGAACACAGAATCAGCAGGAAAATTTTCCATTCTGTCCAGATCAGTGTCCTAAGGGACACAATATACTCAGAGGTAAAATAACAATGGAAAGAGTATTTCATGAGTAGATATAGGCAGCTGAAAATATTGCCTCTGCTGCATGTATAAGCATTAGCTGGACAGAACAGGGTTGTTGTTTTTGAAGACTCAAGTATGGTTGGGGACCAATGCTTCACTCCTTCCTGTTCTCTTGAATAGGGACAGAGCATCATCAACAATCAACGGAGCAATTCATTTCCACACAGAACCCTTCTTCTTAGAGCCTTATCTTGGTGAGTCTGAGAGCCCAGTAGGTACTGGAGCATAGGTACATGAGAAAATATATTCTTATATTTGACTCTTAAAATCAAGACGTAAGAATGTTAACCAACATATGAAAATAAGAAGGGAAGTTCTGGCTGGTGGCCCAGTGGAAGGGTGCCAGCTTGTGAACCTAAAGGTCGCTGGTTTGATTCCCAGCCAGGGCACATAACCAGGTTGCAAGCCAGGTCTCCTGCCAACTCTGTAGCTGGAGGCAGTTGAAAAGCAACTATACATTGATGTTTCTCTCCCTTTCTTCCTCCTTTCCTGCCTTCCTCTCTAAAAATAATAAGTAAAAATCTTTAAAAAATAAGGGAATCATCTCTATTTACAATATTACATGGAAACAAAATTAATAAAGTGCAAGCAACAGCTTGTGGACTAGGGATTCCCTGTGACTTGAAGTTTCAGTAGCAGCAGAAATGCCACCTTGTTCCCCACATCTCTGACATTATCTCTCATTGCTCCCCCTTTCCCATTCCTCTCATCAGGTGGCTCTATTTTGAGCCTTGAATGTCTGAAACAAGTATCACATCCAGACCTTTGTACTGGCTTTTTTCCTGCAGGTATACACTTGGTATATAAACTAGTGTATACAGCTTTCTCTTCCATGAAGCCCTTGTTTAAATAATACTTTATTCTTAGATCTCCCTGAGCTCCCTGCAAATATACCCCACATCCACTCTCTTTCATGCAGGATTTTGTACCCATATAGCATTGTTGTTGTAGCATCTCCACAGTGTTAGTTATACCCATTTATGTGAAAATTAAGTTTTTTCTTTTTTATTCTTAGTCTTGACCACCACCACATGGTGTCAGGCAATGATACTACAATGTCAGAATTTCTGCTCCTGGGATTGTCAGAGGAACCAGAACTGCAGCCCCTTCTATTTGGGCTGTTCCTCTCCATGTACCTGGTCACTGTGGTTGGAAACCTGCTCATCATCCTGGCCGTCAGCTCAGACTCCCACCTCCACACACCCATGTACTTCTTCCTCTCCAACCTGTCCTGGGCTGACATCTGCTTCACCTCCACCACCATCCCGAAGATGCTGGTGAACATCCAGATACAGAGCAAGGCCATCACCTATGCAGGCTGCCTCACACAAATGTATTTTCTCACACTATTCGGAGGTTGGGACAACTTCCTTCTAACTGTGATGGCCTATGACCGGTTTGTGGCCATATGCCATCCCCTCCACTACACAGTCATCATGAACTCCCAGCTCTGTGGACTGCTGCTTCTGGTACTGTGGATGATAAGCGCCTTGAATTCCCTGTTACATAGTTTAATGTTGTTGCGACTGTCCTTCAGAGCAGGCTTGAAAATCCCCCACTTTTTCTGTGAAATTAAGCAGATGATTAAACTTGCCTGCTCTGACACCTTTCTTAATGACACAGTGATGTATATTGCAACTGGGCTGTTGGCTGGTGGTCCCCTGGCTGGGATCCTCTACTCTTACTTTAAGATAGTGTCTTCCATACGTGCAATCCCATCATCTCAGGGGAAGTATAAAGCATTTTCCACCTGTGCATCTCACCTCTCAGTTGTCTCCTTATTTTATTGTACAGTCCTAGGTGTGTACCTCAGCTCTGGGGGTACCCACAGCTCACAGTCAAGTACAATAGCCTCAGTGATGTACACTGTGGTCACACCCATGCTGAACCCCTTTATCTACAGTCTCAGGAACAAAGACATAAAGAGGGCTCTGAAAAGAGTTTTTGGGATGGCAGGTAGACAAGGGACAATTGTCTTGGGGCTGAAAATATGACATAGATAATATGGCTCAATGCCTTGAAACCAGAATTGTGACTGATCATGTGGTATAGATTAGCTCCTTTCCTTTATTTCCTGGCACATCCTTTTCTTTGTGTTCTCTAAATTTAACTAACTCACTTTATAAATGTCTGCTATGATATATGGCTAATTTTCCCTTTGACCATTTTTATACATTATGGAAGTATTTCTCAACCTTGAATCAGAAACATTTTGAAATTTCTATGTCTTTCATGGGAAAACTCAGATTGCTCTGAAGTAACTTCTTCTCAAATGATCTATATCATGCTAAGAAACTTTCCTTTAGTTTTCCTGAAAGAATGAATAATCAGGGTTTTATTACTCATACAGACAAAACTATGCTTGGTATTTAAGGACATTTATTTAATTTCATTTTGCAGGAAAATATGGTACCAGTTTTTACTTTGTGTCTGTCATTTATTTTTATGTCACTACCTTAAATATCTTCCTAATATTGTAGATTTTAATCATTGTTCCATTTAAGTCTCAGTTTGTTGATAATGCAGGTACTCACTAAAAGTCCTGGGACCTGAATTCTTGTGACACTGACTGCCATAAGCCAATATTGTGGCTGGACCAGCCCTCGCAGTTCTTATTATGATTGTGAGATGCTCCTCAGCAGCAACCCTCAGTAAACCAAGTAAGAGCAGGTTTATTACTCAGAGATCCTGGAGGGTCCCTAAGGTACCTAAGATCCACACATGAGGTCATAGGAGAGAAGGGGAATGAGAGAGAGAGGGAGGGAGAACACAACTGTGGGTTCTGCCTTGATTTGGGTACAGGGGTTTGTTCTGTATATTCCACATATAAGTGAAATCATATGGTATTTGTCTTTTTCCAACTGACTTATTTCACTGAGCTTAGTATCCTCTGAGGTCCATCCATTCAGAAACTTGAACTCAGAGTTGGGATGACGTGCTGGGAAGTGTAGACAGCAGGCAGCAGGACAGTTAATGAAGAAAAACTAATCAAAACTGTACTCACCTGGCTTGTTACACAGTCTCCTAGGAACAGAGAATCAGCAGGAAAACTTTCCATTCTGTCCAGACCAGTGCCCCCA
>PVIW01018177.1:0-12256 GCA_004026585.1 Noctilio leporinus | reverse complement strand
GATGGTCAGGGTCAAGTCCTCAAGGCAAGAACAAATCATGTTATATTCTCTGTACATTCCATGAAGGCAGTGCAACCATGTATGTTAGAAAGATTTCAAGTAAATTATTTTGATGTTCAAAGGATCGAGCTTTGTTACTATTCTAAAAACCACTCAAATCATTCCATTATGGAGAATGCTGAATGAAAGATGGGAGTCAGCACTATGACCCTTGGGAATTCTAGTTTGGCTTATACCAGTTGTGCAGCGCCAGGCTAATCCTTTAACCACTCAGAACTTCAAATTTTCATCTGTAAAATGAAAATTGAAATAGCGCTACCTCTTAGGTTTATTACGAAGATCAAGATAATAATTATAATATACTGACTGAGTCCATTACCTATAATCTAAGTTCAATGACTAAGTCACTTTCAGTCCCTTTGGACAGGAAATCCTGAGATTAAATACTGTATGATGGAAGATCCACATGGTGTAGCGACTGAGAAAATTGACTGTGATGTTAGCAGAACCATCTTTCAGTTCCACCTTTTCTGCTGAACAAGGATGCTGTTGACAACGTTGTCTGACCTTTCACTTCTTGTTTTTTATTTCTTCTATAGAAAGAGTAATAGTCTCATTGGGTTGTTGAGAGAATTAAATGAGGGACTATATGTGAGATACTTAGTAAAATGCTTTAAACATAGTGAGCATTAAATAAATAGTAGTTGTTATTATTGTATTTAATTTTTAGGTTCTCAAAATGCACTTAGTGCTTTGATTTGCCTATATGTAATTTTAAAATTTTTCTATGGAGCCAGAACTCTTCTCTAAGTTGTAGTTTGGTATTTTAAGAGAATCATATGACATTTGCTTATGTCAACTTCCATTAAAAATAGAAAAAGAAAAAGAAAAAAAAAACAATTCTTAAAATTATTTTTAGAGAGAGGAAATGGGAACAAGGCAGAGAGAGAGAGAGAGACATCAATGTACAGTTGCTTTTCACCTGCCTCCAGCTATGGACCTAGCTGGAGACCTGGCTTGCAACTTGGTTATGTGCTCTGGCTGGGAATTGAACCAGCAACCTTTGGGTTTGCAGTATGGTGCCTTATCCACTGTGCCACTAGCCAGGGCCAGTGCTTACTTTAAAAAAGAAGAAAGATCTCCAATCAATAGCCTGACTTTACAACTTAAGGAACTAGAGAGTAAAGAACAAAATAAACTCAATAGCCAAAGGAAAGGAACAATAAATATTAAAAATAAATAAAATGCAGAATAAAAAAAAAGGAGGGAAAAATCAATGAAACCAAAAGCTGCTTCCTCAGAAAAGATGAACAAAATGGACAAACCTTTAACTAGATTGATTAAGGAAAAAAGAGAAGATTCAAATTGCTAACATTAGGAATAAGAGTGGGGACATTACTAACAATTCTATAGGACAAATAAGAATTAAAATAGTATTATGAATAACTGCCTGACAACAAATTGGACAACTTAGAGGAAATGAACAAATTCCTAGAAACACAAACCGACTGTGATGGAATCACAATCAACTAGAAAATACGAGCAGACCTAGAAGTAGTAAGGAGATTGAATCAGTACAAGCACTTGACCAAATTCAGTATCTTCTTCTTCTTCATTTTTTAAGATTACATTCATTATATTCAGAGAGAGGGTAGGAAAGGAAGAAGAAAGGGAGCGAAGCATCAATGTATGGTTGCTTTTCACCTGCCTCCAGCTAAGGACCTGGCTGGAGACCTGGCTTGCAACCTGGGTATGTGCCCTGACTGGGAATCGAACCAGTGACCTTTGGATTCATAGGCCAGTGCCAATGCACTGAGCCACACCAGCCCAGGCTCTTTTTAAAAAATAAAAATAAAAATACTCAAACTAGAAGGAAACTACATCAACATTGTAAAAGTAATTTACGAATATACCTACTGCTAACATGATTCTCAACTGCGAAAGACTGAATGTTCTTTTTTCCCCCCCTAAGATCAGGCAGAGGACAAAGACCCCTGTTTTTGCTATTTTCACCCAAACATTATTGGAAGCCTTAGCCAGTAATTAGCAAGAAAAGAAATAAAGTGCATCCAAGTTGCAAAGGAAGATGTAAAGTTATCTGTTTTCATATGATATGGTCTTATATGTAGAAACCCCTAGGACCCCACAAAAAACCTATTAAAACTATAAACAAATTCAGCAAAGCTGTAGAATACTAAGTCAACATGTAAAAATCAGTTGTGTCAGAAGGGACACTAAGAAAATTACCCTTACAGTAGTATCAAAGAGTAAAATACTTAGGAATCAACTTAAACCAGGGAGGTAAAAGTTTTATATACTAAACAACTAGAAATAATATTGATGAAAAAATAAAGATAAATAAATGGGAAGACATTCTGTGCTGATGGATTGACAGTATTGTTAAGATGACAATACTGCGGTAAGTGATCTACAGATTCAATGCAACCCTACTAATATCCCAATGGCATTTTGGGGGCAATATCCTAAAATTCGTATGAAATTTCAAGAGATCTCAAATAGTTGACAAAACCTGAGAAGAGCCCTGGCTGGTGGTTCAGTGGTTCGGCGCTGGACTATGAACCCAAAGGTCACTAGTCCGATTCCCCAGTCAGGGCACATGACCAGGTTGCAAGGCACATGCCAGGTCTCCAGACAGGTCCATAGCTGGAAGCAGATGAAAGGCAACCATACATTGATGTTTCTTCCTTCCTCCTAGCCCATGTCTCTAAAAATAATGAATTAAAAAAATCTAAAAGTAAATAAATAAAGCTTAAAAAAAAACTGGGACAAAATGTTGGAGGATTCACATTTCCTAATCTTAAATTTTACTACAAAGCTACGGTAATAAAAAGTGTGGTTCTAGCATGAAGACAGTCATAGGGACATGAAATACAATGCTCAGAAATAAACCCTTGCATATATGGTCAGGTGATTTTTAAAAAAGATTTCATTTATTATTTTTAGAGAGAGGGGAAGAAAGAGAGGCAGGGAGAGAGACATCAATGTATGGTTGCCTTTCATCTGCCTCCAGCTACAGACCTGGTTGGAGACCAGGCTTGCAAACTGGTTATGTGCCCTGGATGGGAATCTAACCAGCAACTTTTGAGTTTGCAGGTCAGTGCCTTGTCCATTGTGCCACCAACCAGGGCTGAAAGCCGGGATTTGAACAGATATTTGTACACCCTTGTTCATAGCAGCATTACTCACAACAGGCAAAAGGTAGAAACAACCCAGAAGTTCCTGAATGGATGAATGATAAATGAAATGTGATGCTTACATACAAAGGAATATTACTCAGCCTTAAAAAGGGATGAAATTGTGATAGAGGCTACAGTATGGATGAACCTTGAAGATAGTATGATAAGTGAACTAAGCCAAACACAAAAGGACAAATATATGATTCCACTTATATCAAGTACCTACAATAATCAGTCACGTCCATAGAGATGGAAGTAAAATGGTGGTTTCCAAGGGTTGGTAGTGGAGGGTAAGGAGTTATTGTTTAACAGATACAGAGTTTTATACGGTAAGATGACAAACTTCTGGAACCGGATAGTAGTAACAGTTGCACAACCATTGATATGAATGTACTAATGCCACTGAATGCCACTTAAACAGTTTAAATGGTAAATTTAATGTATATTTTATTACATAAAAATAATAAAAAATCTGTAATAAAAAAACTCTTGTGCAAGGTCATAGAAAACATAAGACCCAGAATAAGAAACTAAATATATGTGACTCAGAGACTGAGCTTTTAATCACTTCACCATTCTGTTCACTATAATGCTCTCCTGATTGACATTCTGCCCCCTGGCAGACTGGACTTCTTTCCATTTCCCTTACCATTGGCAGATCAGTCATCCCAGGAAGGTGTAGGATGGAGCAAAGGGTCACTTACATTGCACATCCAGCCTGAGGGGCTCACTTCTGCTGGAGCTGACTGGGTTGGAGATCTCACACTGATAACCCCCAGCGTCCTCCCTCCTGACGGGGTCTATGGTGAGGGTGCTGCTGTCCTGGGACAGCTTCATCCTCTCAGTAAGCCGGAAAATCTGGTCATTGAAGAGCCACTGGATGGAGATCCCAGTGTCATTTGTGAGGCAGGTCAGGACCACGGTGTCCTTATGCTCTGTGACTGGGTTGTTTCTGGCTTGGATGTAGGGCTTTCTCAAGGGCTCTGTGGAGAAACAGGAGGTGATTGACTGAGAGCAGCTCCTTCCTCAGAGATCTCAGCCACTCACAGTCCTCAGTGAGCTCTGTAATGGTCACCAGAAGTTGACCCTTACGTTTGAATAAGGGTGAGGGTCTTTGTTCAGGTGACAATCTGTAAGGAGAATGCTATACCCAACCATCTTACCTCTAGGTCACCCAAGGATGGCCCCTGACCTGTGCTCCTGCACAGCTGTAGTATCAGCACCAGGAACCCCTTCTCAGCCTATGTGTCCAGTCTCCTCAGCCTCAGTGGGAATATTTTACTCATTGACTTTGTGTGACTCTTTCCTAGATCTTTCTCTTTCTAAAATATCAGACATCCTTTTCAGTAGAGTGGCAATGCATAGTGACTTCTTTTTGTTAAATAATTTATAAGAGAATGAGAATAGCCTAACTTCTCTGTCAACTGTAAGCTTTGTGGCACTGCCCCTTCTGTTCCATGAAGGGACTTCATGGATGAATCTCTGTTGAGTAAGCACCATGGTTTACAGCTCTCCTTTACAATGTCATGTCAGCTGGTGTCCCACAGCATTACACAGCTGGTGACATCAGAGCTAGGCTACAGCTCAGAGGCATCTACACTATGGCTTGATTTCTTCCCATTTCCTCACTGCCTGGCCTGAGGGAGGCTCTGGTGTTGGTGGGAGGCATAATTTGGCCAGACTGAGGACAGGCCTCCCATGCAACTCCTCCACGGACCCCTGTCCCACCCCAGGTGGCAGCAGCGTCGGTCACCAGGTGAGCCTGCGTCAGAGCAGAGAGCAGGGTCTGTCCTGCTCATCAGTCCTTGGAGGAGGTTTCACCCTTTCATTTGGGGATTAAAAGGTGAACTCGATTCAAAGCCTCATATGCTCCTTGTAGTACATGGAGTAGGTGACAGAAATAATGTGATGATGGAAGGAATGTATTAGTGACAGAAGCAACTTGACCTTGAGGTCACCTGTTTTGACCTCTCTGTGAAGCCCCCTCCACCACATGGGGCTTCCTGGGGCAGCTGTGTCTGAAATCAGAAGAGCAAGGGGAGGACAGAGTCTACAGAGATGGAGTAGAAGGTTCAGGGGAAGAATTAGTGATTTGCTTGTGTCTATGGCCACAGGATGGAGATCACATTGAGGCTCTTTTCTCAGAGCCTGGAGGTGAACCAGATGCACCTCCACCCTAGAGCTTGGGGCTGGTGGTCTGGGAGGCACTTACCAGAAACTGTGATGGTCTTGACTGTGCTTCTAAAGAGGCCAGTGAAAGAGTTACGGGTGAGGCAAGTATAGGATCCACTATCATTCACGGTGATGTTCAAGATAGAGAGCTCCTGTGTGGGTTTCAGGGGCCTCCCATCAATAAGCCAAGAATACTGTGCAGGTGGGTTAGCGGCCACATGGCAGCAGAGGCTGAGGTTTGCCCCTGGTAAGTAATGTGAGTCTGAGGGGGAAATGGTGGGGGCGTCAGGGCCATCTGGAGGAAACAGAGCAAAGCCATACATGATGTGATTGGAGGGGAGGGGAAGCTCCTGGTCTGTGTAAGGGCCACAGTGTCCCTCTGAGCTGGGTCATAGCCTTGTTTTAAAAGGTCCCAACCAGACAGAGAGCTGTCTGATAGACACAGATAGAGAACAGTCTGAGAGCTCAGGGGGTGAGGACGGGCCTGGGGAGGAGGAGGGATTGAGGTGGGAAAAAAAAGTAAAATTATGGAGAGAAAAAAGATGGCAACAGAGTAGAGAGCAGTGCTGATGGCGTTCTCGAGTGCTAGAGCAGCTGGAGGATAGGATAGGGAGCACGAGATGTCTGCAGATCCCTAAGAATTGGAGCTATAAGCACCTGGACTCAGGGGAGCACAGTCCAGAGGCAGCAGAAACCTACAGGAGAGCAGGTGAGACAGCTCTGAACCGGCCGGAGGGCCGAGGTTGGCTCTGGGCAGTGGCGGCTCTACCCAGAGGGGCGTTTTTAACTGAAGCCAGCTCCAGGCTCCCTGGTGACTAGGAATCTGAGCAGTTAAGTGTGGACAATGAGGCAAACGCTGGAGGAAATGAGGAAATGAACTCCTGCAGGGGAGGGACTGTGTGAGAGCCTTGCTCTGGAGACTGGGAGAGAGGAAGCTCCTCCCAGGGCCAGAGGCTAGGAGGAGAGGACTTTGGGGAGCTGGAGTGGGGCCGTGGGTGTGCGGGGGAGGACAGTGGCCAGGGCTGCGAGAGGGCGGAAAACTGTGTCACTGAGCCACTGGGAAGAGGGGGCTTCAGAGCCCTGAGAAGGGGAGGGTCCAGCCCCTCCCATCCCCTCCCACCCCCTCTGGCTGCAGGCTCCTACAAAATCTCGAAACTGCAAGCCACCTCAAGGAGCTGGAGCGGGAGGAGTAGCGTTAGCCCACAGGGTGCGCTGCAGACCCTCTGGGGAGCCAGGTACACATCACAGAGGCAGTGGTGAAAAACTCCTCAAAGAACTGGACTGCCTGGAGGGTTAGCCTTTGCCTGGGGGAGCATGGCGCTGTTAGCGGACAGGAGCTACCTCCTCCAGGAGCTGCAGGGGTAGGGCCAGCCATCACAGGAGCCAGAGAGGTTGCAGGCCACCCCACATTGGAGCCAGGTGCCCATCACAGGCAGGAATCTCCTCCAGGAGCTGGAGAGGGAGGAGCAGCCATAGACACCACAGAAACACCTTGCAAGTCTTCACACAGAACCAGTGAGAGAAGGGAGGGCCCCAAAACACCAGCAACACAGAAACCCAGCTAGGCTACTGGAGGCCCAGCCTACCTGGGGGGCTGACACTCAGAATCAGCCCTGACTGTGACAACCATAAGCCTTGCCACTCCAAGACCACACAGCTAGACTCTAGACTGCAGACACTTGACCAAGAAAAAGAGGCAGACTCAGGAAATGGATCACTGCTAATCTCAAGCACCTCAGTTACACTGAGAGCTACATGAACTATTAATCCCTAACATATCCTTTTCAAAAGTTACTTCCAACCCTCACAATTACTGCATTTTAAGTAAATACTATTTATACCATAGTGTATCCCAACTTACATATTTTTACTCCTCCCCTATCTCAATCTACCTAAATACCCAAGACCCTCCTCCTACTCTTAATTAAAAGTCTATTCACTCTCCTGCTACAACGCATTCCCAGTCCTCAATCTAAGTATTCCTCCCCTCACCAGCCACCTAAACCCTTTCTTTCTTTCTTTTTTAATTTTTTAATTTTTATTATTTTCTGCTAAAAGCACACAGGTCCTGGCTCCACTTGGACCAATCAGGGATCATTAAGGGTGAACAGGAAGGTAGATGCGGCAATATATATATAGGCTTATACTGTTCACTCGTACTTGAGGCTTTCTGATTCTCCCTCTCCTCATTTCTGTAGAATAGATAAGTTGGTTCTCTCGTATTCCTGCTATCTTTGCTACTCCTCAGCACCCTTCAAAATTATCTATATTTTAGTCAACTTAATCATATTTTCCCCTCGTACAACAGTTTTAATATATCTACATCCCTATTCAGACTGCCTCAGTTGCAGCTGAGGGTGTGATTAAGAGCGGGGGTTACCTTGGAGCACATGGGTATATAGTTAGGTTCATACGCAGTTGAAAGGGGGATGAAAAGAGAAAGATATCTCTGAAGGTCTGGTTGTTTTGCCTGGACTGGTGGTTCTGTTTTAGGAGCAGCTCAAAAACAGTGTATGAGAAAGGATAGAAGGAGTGTCTCACAATCAGCCAACTGGAAGGAAAGGAGCAACATACACAACCAATCCAGAATACAACCAGACAGCCCAAGTTAATGACATAAAGGCCACCCCAAGAGCAACAAGTAGAGAAAATCTAAGAGACTGCAACACTGAACTCCACCAATCTCCTAACACAGAAGGATGCTCCACAAAGGCAGGGAAGCAAAGCAGATTAATCCAAGGAAAAAACATGCAACAAGAGACACCCAAAATGGGGAAAAAAGGATCAGTCCATCACCAAAAGGAAAGGAAGAATCCCCAGAAAGATCACTAAAGGAAACAGAGGCAAACAAACTATCAGATATGGAATTCAAAAGAATGATGATAGAGAAGCTCAATGAGCTCAGCCAGCTCAAAGAAAACTATAAACAGCTCCAGGGAAACTACAAAGAACTCCAAGGAAGTTACAAGGAACTTACTGAGAGGTACACCAGCATCCAAAAGGACTTAGAAACTATCAGTAAGAGCCAGGGGGAAATGAAGAACACAATTTCTGAATTGAAGAATACAGTAGAAGGAATCAACAGTAGGCTAGAGGAAGCAGAGTACCAAATCAGTGAGTTGGAGGACAACGTAGACAAATATTCAAAGACAGTACAGGGGAATGAAAAAAGGGTGAACAAGAATTAAGAGGTTTTACCAGGGAGACAGACAGCCCAATTAAAAAATGGGCAAAGGACCTGAACAGACAACTTACTGAGGATGATATACAAAGGGCCCAGAGGCATATCAAAGAATGCCCAACATCACTAGTCACCACAGAGATGCACATCAAAACCACAGTAAGATACCACCTCACACCTGTCAGAATGGCAATCATCAACAAATCAACAAACAACAAGTGTTGGCAAGGATGTAGGGCAAAGCGAACCCTCATGCACTGTTGGTGGGAATGCAGGCTGGTGCGGCCACTGTGGAAAACAGTATGGGGTTTCCTTAAAAAACTAAAAATGGAACTGCCTTTTGATCCAGCAATTCCACTACTTGGACTATACCCAAAGAATCCTGAAACACCAATTCATAAGAACCTATGTACACCTATGTTCATAGCAGCACTATTTACAATAGCCAAGTGCTGGAAACAGCCTAAGTGTCCATCAGGGGATAATTGGATCAAAAAACTTTGGTACATTTACACAATGGAATACTATACAGCAGAAAGAAAGAAGGAACTCGTACCCTTTGCAACAACATGGATGGAACTGGAGAGGATTATGCTTAATGAAATAAACCAGTCAGTGAAGGACAAATATCATATGATCTCACCCATTATAGGGCAATAATGAACAAAACTAACAACAAGCAAAACAGAACCAAATATATGAATGCAGTGAATAGGCCTTCAGTGGTCAGGGGGAAGGGGGTTGGGGGGAGGGGGCAGGCAGAGGCAAGGAAAGGGAGCAGTTTAGACAAGAACCTAAAGAAAGGAACCATGGACATGGACAACAGGTGGGATTGACTTTGGGGGGAATGGGTGGGTGGGGAGGGGGACAGAGGGGCGCAAAAAGGGAATGGATGTAATACAACCACAATAAAATTAAAAAAACAAAGGAAAAAAAAAAACTAAAAAACCACAGGTAAGTTGTGTCCTGGGTCTCAGGTTCACATGTTAACATGACAGGGTCCTTGTGCTCCTTGGGGTTGGAGTTGTTGCTTGTGATGCTGGGCTTGGGTAACTCTGCTGTGTGGGTAACAGAGAGAACATTGCCCTGGCTGGCAACCAGCTCAAGAGCCTTGTGATTCAGGCACCTGGGAAATTGTGGTTCCCAGTCAGCCCTGCTCACAGACAAAACCCAATCTGACACAGGCTCCCCCAGGGTCCCTGGGACAGGGGCCTGTGGAGAGACTGCCCCTTTGAGTTCTGTGAGGATCCCAAAGGGCATCCTCAGGTCAGGCCCTGACCAAGCCCTGCAGGGTCTTTCTCAGGGTCCTGGTCATGGGGGAGGGCTAGGGGGCTGAACTGAGACTGGCCTCTCTACTAAGTTACTCCCACTAGACTGATATTTCTGTGTTGAATGTCTGCAGGGTTGGCATCCTGGATGACAACTCTGATCTTAGAAAATTCGTCTCCACTGTGTGTGTTCTGTATTAAATGCCTAAACCCAATCTGGGTCGTGATGCCAAGGGGGGCAGAGGCAGAGTCCAGGGCTGTCAGTCCTGTGTGTGAGTAGAATTCACCCCACCCGACACCCTGAGGTCAGAGAGGAATCACTCACGGTACACAGGGAGCTGCACAGCTGCAACTTCAGTCTGCCAATTTTTCCTTATGGCTTGTAAGGTGTAGTATCCTGCGTCACTCAGGGTGATATTCTGGAACAGCAGGGATCCATTGGGGTATATTGTCTCTCTACCGGTGTGTGCAGGCCCGGGGGTCATTTTCTGAGTATCTGTTACATATGATGCGAGTTGAAGGCTACTGTTCACACTTTCCCCTTTGTACCAGGCATAGCCTGCAAGATTCTTAGGCACATTGTGGACAAGGAGGAGCACATCCTTCCCTTCGGCAGCATCGGCTGGCACAATAGTGGGCTGGGCAGTGGTGGGTGGGCTGCAGATGGTTAAGAGTGAGACTAGGAGGGAAGAGAGAAATTGATCAATATTTTCATTTACACATTGAGATAGTGAGATGAGGCCCTGGCTCCTGAGCACATCTTTTCATTTCTCAGCCTTGTTCTTTGTGTGTGCGTGTGCATGTGTGAGTGTGAGTTTGTGTGTGTCCCATGGTCAAGGTCAGAAGCATGGCCACCATTACTTCAGCACCTCTGAACTTGCTTTTTCCTGTTTCAAATGCTCTTCCTCAGGCATCTGCCGGGCTCACCCCTCACTGCCCTCAGATCCCTGCTGACACCCAGGAGCCTCCTTGGGAAGCACCTTCCCTGACCACCTCCTTTAAAGACCCTCTGGCTTCACTCTCTGAACTGTCCCTTCATGGCACTTGCTGGCACCTGACATCACATCTAGATCTTTCCTTGTCCATCTCCTCCATAGAATGCGAGCTCCCTGAGGGCAGGGGCCTGTCTGGTCTTGTTCCCTAGGTGCCTGCAACAGGCTGGAAATACCTGTGATAAGCCAGTGAGTCATTCCAGGGTCCTGACTGCACCTCCTGGGGTGTGTTGGCCTGTTTCTGAAGTTGGTGGTAAGGACAACGTTCGGTGCTCCTGGTTGTTTTTCTTGTGTCACTGTCACCCTGACATAACTTGTTATTATTATCATCAGTTTTCAGAAATCATTGCTCACTGATGGACAACTTGTAAAACTTCCTGTAATTGAGGCCTTCCTACCCCTCACCACTTCCACATCATGAGATTTTCCTGCTGGGGGGCCTCCTCTCCATCCTACTCTGCTCCCAGGTCCTCTCCCCGCAGGTCCAAACAGGATCCCTCTGTCCCTGCAGAGCACTGTCCCCCCAGGAGACCCGGCCCGTGTCTGTCCTGTCTTCCCATCCACCCCCAGGGGTGTCCCCTCCTTACCGGTCAGCAGGAGCCCCTGCCAGGGGACCCGCCGTCTGCAGGCAGGGGCTGAGGGGGACTCCATGGTGTCTGCCGCCTGCTCTGTCCTCCCTCTCAGAGAGGAGCCGGGACCGCAGAAATGCGCACGGGCTCCGTTTCCTGAAGCTCACGACCTGCTGCTCCGTGTGCAGCTGCGGTCCAGCCTGCTCTGCTCGCCAGCGCCGGGTCACGTGCGCGGGGCGGGTTGGCACCCAGGTCCCTCCAGGCCCCGCCCTCATTCCCCTCTCCCTGGTGGCCGCCTTTTTCTTTCTCTTTAATCTGGATTCCAGACCTGGGACCTGCTGAGCACTCTGCCATTTTCCAAAGTGATTCTTCACCCCTCCACCTACCACCCCCTGCACGCGCGCACACACGACCTGTTTGGATCAGCGCAAGCCTGGCACAGCCGGGACAGGGGTTGTTCCCCTCAGCTGCAGCTTGGATGCACAGTAGCTTCGCTGTCTGGCCTCTTTCATGCCTTCTGGCTTTTTTTGTTTGTTTGTTTGTTTTTTTTAAGAACAGGATTCCTGGGGTGACAGGGAAACTTGTCACAGGGATATCACCCCCTTGTTCATTGGATCACCTCTGGAACTTCATAAAAATTGTGATGCCCAGGTGACTCATTAGAAATGCTGCTCTACAGCTGTCCAGCTAACGTGGATGCCCTGCCAGGCTAAGACCCCGTGATGTGGGGGTGGGGCAGCCCCTCCCCTTCTGTGCCCAGTGAGGATCCTGAGACCCTGTTATAAAATGAAGATTGTGACTTGGCAGATGTGTGATGAGAGACACTGCATCTAACAAGCTCTCAGGGGAGGTTTCTCTTGCTGGCCTGTGGAGCATA
>PVIW01018176.1:0-12258 GCA_004026585.1 Noctilio leporinus | reverse complement strand
TTTTGAATTCCTTATCTGATATTCCAGGTGCCTCTGTTTCATTTTGTGTTCTTTCTGAGGATTCTTCCTTTCCTTTTGGTGATGGACTGATTCTTTTTTTCCCCATTTTGGGTGTCTGTTCTTGCTTGCTCTTTATTTATTTATTTATTTTTGTTCTTTCCTTGGGTTAACCTGCTTTGCTTCCTTGCCTTAGTTGAGCATCCTTCTGCGATAGGAGATTTGTGGAGTTCAGTGTTGCCGTCTCCCAGATTTTCTCCACTTGCTGTTCTTGGTGTGTCCTTTATTTGGGCTGTCTGGTTGTATTCTGGGCCTGTGGGCTTTTAGCAGAAACAAAAACAAAAACAAATAACAAAACAAAACAAAAAAAAGCAAAAGAACCAAAACCAAACCAAACCAAACCACACACACACAAAAAAAAAGCAAAAGGAAAAAAGAAATAAAAACGATAATAATAATAAGAAGAAAGGGTTTAGTTGGCTGTTCACCCTTTATAATCTGACTGGTCCAGATGGAGCCTGGACCTGAGGGCTTTTAGCAGAGGGAAAAAAGAGAAAGAAAAAAAGGAAGAAAGTACAAGAGAAAGAGAAATCAATATTAATAAAGAAAAGGTTTAGGTATCTGTTCCCCCTTTATGGTCTCTGTTTGGTCCAGGTGGAGGCAGAACCTGTGGGCTTTACCAGGAAGAAAAGGAAAAGAAAAATTAAAGAAAAAAAAAGAGGAAGGAAAAAAGAATAAAGAAAGGGTTTAGAAAGGCTGGGGAAGGGAGGAATACTTAGATTGAGGACTGGGAATGCATTATAGCCACAGAGTGAGTAGACTTTAATTCAAGGGTCTTGGGTATTTAGGTGGATTGAGGTATGGGGGGGATTAAGAATATGTGAGATGTAACTTTTGCAAAGGATATGTTGGGGATTAATAGTTCATATTGCTGTCGGTATAACTCAGGTGCTTGAGATTGGCAGCAATCCCTTTCCTGAGGCTGCCTCGTTTTCTTGGTCAGGACTTTACAGGCTATAGTCTATATTCTAGCTGATCTTGGCGCATGGCAGGGCCTGTGATTGTCACAGTAGGGCTGATTCTGACTGTCCACCCCCAGGTAGGCTGGGCCTTCAGCAGCCTGGCTGGGTTTTAGGTCTGCTGGTGTTCAGGAGGCCGCAGGGTGCCCCCTCCCACTCCTGGCGGAGGTTCCTGCCCGTGATGAGCACCCAGCACCCCTGCAGGGCAGCCCACAACTTCCCTGGTCCCTGTGATGACTGGCCCCGCCCCCGCAGTTCCAGGAAGTGGCCGCCCCTGTTTGTCAACACTGTCCAGGATCCGCCTACACTGTCCCGCCCTTGCGGGGCGGGCACCACTCCTCCAAGCAAACCAGCTCTCCGAGAAATCCTTTAGGTGGCCTCTGTGATGAGCCCCTCCCAGGCGTGGGCGGTGCGGCCTTTGTCTCTGGTAATGGCGGGTCAGTTGCCCCCTCTACCAGTCCCTGGCTCTCTGGCTCTCTGGCTCGCAGTTTGGAGTTTCCACGGAGCCTGGGGGCCTGTGTGGTTGCGCAGGGCTGGGCCTCCCCCCTCACAGGGGCTTCTAGCTGCTGTTTCCCCGGTGGCCCAGTAGCACCGTTTTCGGCCCTCTTGCTGCCCCGGCCAGTGCACTTCCTGCTCCCCTCCTCTGGCTTCCCGCAGGACTCTTCTCCTGCTCCTCTAGCCCCGCGCAGAGCCTCTTCTCCCTCTTGCTGGAGTGAGTCTCTCACACAGTCCCTCCTCTGCAAGAGTTCAATTCTGCATTCCCTATGGAGTTTGCCCTCGCTGCCTGCACTTCACTGTTGAGACTTCCAGTCGCCAGGGAGCCCAGAGCTGGCCTCAGTCAAACGCACCCCTCTGGGCAGAGCCACCACTGCCCAGAGCCGACCTCGGCCCGCTGCCCAGTCCGTCAGGAATGCCTCACCTACTGTCCTGCTGGCCTCCTCTGCCTCTGGGCTGTGCTCCCCTGTGTCCAGATGCTGCCTGTTCCAATTCCTAGGGTCCTGAAGATGTCTCACACTCCCTATCTTGTCCTCTAGCTGCTTTGGTACTCGAGAATACCATCAGCACTGCTCTCTACTCTGTCGCCATCTTCCCGATCTGCACATACATTTTGAAACCAGACTGTCAATACTCATAAAATATCCTGCTGATATTTTAAACTTAGGATTGCATTGAGTGTATAGAGCACCTTGATTAAAAAAACTGGCACTTTGACATAGAGTCCTATCCATGAACACAGAACATGGATGTTTATAATAGATATGTTCATAACTGCCAACACTTGGAGGTAATTAATATGCCCTTTGTTAGTTAAATGAATAAGTAAATTGATGTATGTCCAGAGAATGGCATATTATTCAGGGCTAGAAAGAAGGGAACTATCAAGGCATGAAAAGTCATGAAGAATATTAAAGGCATGCTACTTAGTGAATAGAGCCTGTCTGCACAGGCCACACATTGTATGGTTTCAACCATGTGACATTCTGGGAAAGGTAAAACTATGGAGAGAGTGAAAAGATCAGTGGTTGCCAAGGTTGGGAGAGAGAACAATGAACGGGCAGAGCACAGAACATTTTTAGAGCAGTAAACCTATTCCATATGATGGCATAATCGTACTTCTTAGCATTTCCTCAAGGTAGTTAAAAACTTATCTATGCAAAACCCACGTGGACACATGCTACTTTACATGTGGAAAATGCATAGAATGTACACCACCAAAATTTATTTATAATGAAACTGGAGTTTTCATTACTACAATGCCACATAGTTTTGTTGATTTTTAAGTAATATACCATGATGGTGAGGACTAATGAAAGAGGGGGAGGCTGTGTTTTTGGCTGTGGGGGTGGCAGGATACATGGGAACTGTGCACTTCCTGTTCAATATTGCTTCAAATACAAACTGCTCTAAGGAAAGTTCATCAAAATTTTCCATAAAGAGATTCCATCTTTAGCCACCATGGAACTAACTCACTATTGCCTACGTGTCCCACTAAGTAGAACTAAAATTCTAGATGGAATACAAAACAACACCCACGTAAAGAATCTGAAAAGCAAGCAGAAGCAGATGACTGGTAGTAGAGCATGAATAAATGCTTCACTGACGGATCCACATTGCTTTTTCTTACCCTTTTCTCTCCATGGAACTGTGTAGCAGCAGCAGTCCAGGCAACTGACAAAGGAAAACTAGATCCTGGCTTACTCATGATTTTGCATGTGGTGCTACTGCCCCTGTGTGGCACATCCACGCAGTGATGAAGGGACACCCTCCTGATGGACAGAACTTTTGTGTTTCTCTCTCTATCCATGCTTTCTTCGGGGCACCGTGAGGACTATGTGCTACATCTCAATTTTGTAAAATCTTTCCATCAGAAGAACAAAGCCTTTTATGTTGAAAACATAAAATCTATACATTCAAAACACACATCCACACATATGTAAACATTTCTAAAAACATCGGATTACTACTATAGTCATCACATACATCTATTCTTCTGTATACAACACTTTGAGAAGGTTTTACTTCAAGAAACAGGAAGGGTTTCTAAGTTAGCATCTGAATCCCCAAATCTGCTTTGCACTGGACTCATTTATAAACTTCGTGTCCACTCTGGCCATCTTTATTACTGTAAGGGTTAAATAAAGTCATATGTGTATGGCACTTAGCTCAGAGAAGTGGTAACGAATACTATATGCTGTTTAAGGGTGATTTATTATCATTCCTGTTGTTACGAAGGATGTCAATACATACATGCTACTACTGTCATAAGTGTACACAGCTGAGGGTTTGGTTTGGTCAGCTCATTCACAGCCATGTAGGAGAGGTTGAAATGACCCAGACTAGTTAACAGCGCCCTGACTTTACCTTGCTGCGTGTAGAAGATCAATGTCAGCATAGGACGAGGAACAAGTAGCTTTCTGACTGACAGCATTATTAAGAGGCATCTTGCAGGAAAGCTGGGCACCTCCCAAAGGCAGAAGTGATGGGGACCTGAAGCATCCCCTTCTGTCCTTGCCCTGTTAGTAGGGTTGCACACCAAAACAGGAGATGCAGTCCAGAAAGAGATGGGGAGCCTATTGCTAACTTCCTCCCAGCTTTGCAGAGACTTGCATTCCAAAGAATGGAGGAAGAATTCTGACATACCAATGCATTTCATGAAGCTAGTGTTCCTTCATACCAAAGTCAAGAAAGAGAGTACACGAAATAAAGTTCGGGCTAATGTTGCTCATGAGGTCATTCGCAAACACCCCAAACACATTCTTAACATGCAGCTTATTCAGAAGAATAATGTTTGAATAATGTTTCATGACCAATCCCTCTTCAAAGGAATACAAGTTTCGTTTAAACATAGGAACTTTCCTATGTAAGTCACCACATTAACCAATTAAAGGGGGGGGGTCCTTCAATCATCTCAACAAACACACTGGTGTTTGTTTGAAGGAGCTAAACCTATATGCAAGGTTAACATTCTTACCAATTTAGGATTGGAATGGAAGTTCCTTTACAACACAGTGAACATGGTGAAATGTAAAAAAGTTCATTTCCTATTGAATAAGAACTTTGCTACACTAATCCCAATTCTATTATTACTGTACTGGGGTGGGTCCATCCCTGTTGTAGAAGGACAAAAGGGGGGCGGGGAATAAGGCATCATGTTTAAGACAGCAGAAGAAAAACCTGTTAGCATTCAAGAATGATTTGACTGTGCAAGATGAAACCTGGAAAGGATGTAGAAACAACCTTTAGGAATTGATATGCATATGTAGCAAGGTTACTGGAGAGAATATCAATGTACAAATATATGTGCATATAAAAGCACCACTGGAGTATACAATTTCAGAAATAATATAATTTTCAGTAATATCAGGTACTTGGGGGTATGGTTCACAAAAGGTCTGCAAGATTCTTTGTAGATGCTATAGAACTTGATTAAGAGAATTTTAACAGGCAAATATCCAACAGAACAAGAGTCTGCATGTTTCCTTTGAATTTGTGGGTCCCGAGACCCTGCAAGATAAGCATAACACTTAGGAACATCACTTAGCCTAATCTGATTTAGATTTCATTAAAGGCATACAAAGAACACAGTTTTGGTTTTACAAGACAGACTTCCAAGTGTATATTTTACCAATGTTTATTAAACATGCTACTCTTTCTACTGGTACTTGGAAAGAAAAAGACTGCCCAAGTATGGGGCACATGAAATGAGATGAACCTATGAAAGGGTGGTTTTAGATAGTAAGCAAAAATTGTGTCAACTTTCTCTAAAAATCCAAACATCATCCAACAGAAAACCCCTAAGAAACTGAAGAAATTTACAAGAAAGTGTCATTTAAATGCTTCCACTTGAAATAACATTATGAACATAGGACAGCTAAAACAGCAATGGCACATCTGTTCCTGCCTATGTGAAGTAACCAGAAAGGCCCATACTCCCTTTGCTTTTTCTCTAGTGTGCAGAAACGCACAAATGTTTTTGGCCTAGTTTAGCCCTTCTGTGATTGTTTAAGCAGGGTAAGCCATGGGTCCTCAGTTCCACCCATAGTCCAAGTGTGATTATGATTAATGTCTTTCTCACACCTGAGTTCCAATTTGTATAATAACTTCTACAGTCACTCTAATTTTAAGTCATAACTTCATTTTTAACATCAATTGTGAAGCTCATAGTAGGATGCCTTACATTAAGGGGAAAATGAAGAAAAGAGAAAGAAATTAAGAGGAAAGAAAACAAGGTTGAATGCAGAGAGGAAGGGGGACAGAAAAGGGAACACGAAGAATGAGAGGAGAATGATAGACAAGTCTAAGAAACTTAATATTTCTGAAAGTAAGTACTTTTGAAAAACTTTACTGAGGAATAATTAACAAATACAATTGTATGTATTGAAAGGGTGGAACGTGATGATACACGTGCATGTGCCTGGGCATGCGCAAACTCACACACAGACACACACAAACACATATACATATGTATAGGGGAGTGGTTACCAAGGTAAATGTGTATCATCAACCCATCCCTAAGCTTGCATAGTTAACATTTACTTTGCATGGTGAGAATGCTTTAGAGCTATTGTACCCAACTTTCAAGTATCCATTATCATGTGATTCACTAAAAGTAAGAGCTTAGGAAGGATATCTCTAAACCAATTTCTGAATTTTTCCTATGGCATTTCCAATGTTTAGACACTTAGGTGCTAGTGGAATCTATTATATAAGATAAGGTTTCCTAGTATATGAACCGTTTTGTCCATATTTGGAAAGTATTAAAATTTAGAATATCTTCACTTTCAATCATATACAATACTCAATACCTGTTAGTTTCTTGTTCATATTCCTTATTGGGTATACCTGAACTTCTTCCATGTTCCTCATGATTACTTAACTGATGGAATCTCTTCTTCAATTGTCTTTCCAAAGAGCCATCTTTATGATTTCTTCATTGCATTCCTTTCCCTTTTCCTCATGATTTCTACTTACTACATACCACCTTCCTTTTCCTTTAGGTTAATTCTGTTGTTCTTTCCTTGTTCCCTCTTTATGGTGGAAAGTCATGCAATTTCTTATTTATTTAGTTTAGTAACACATGCATTTCAACTCTATGATCTTAGCCCAAGTCCATGTTAGCCATGTTTAATAGGCTCCTGCAAGTTGTCTAAAACCTCTCTTAATGCAAATAGTCTAATTAAATGGTTCAGCAATGTAGAGTAAAAACTTCAGAAGGCTGATTTCCTTAAAATGCAAAAGCTCCTTTCATTATTAGTGCTCAATTTGAAAAGCACATGAATTGCCTCAATAAAAACAAACAAACAATACAACAACAATAACAAAAATCCAAAAACCAAAACCTGCTACTGGCATGTAAATGTGCTCTAGGTTTGGTAAAATCTCCCTCTTGACTTCCAGCCCATCTCTGTCACCTCCACCCCTAAGACTTTGGCTGAGCCTGTTCCTGTAGATCAGCTTCCAGGGGAGGCCTTTAAAAACTTTATCAATTTGAGCAGTAAACATAATTAAGTTGACACTCAGGAATTATTATAGGTATAGTCTTCGAACTTCAACTCTCTGTAATTGATATTTCAAGGTAGAAATATGCTGCATTTGATGTGATTACAAATGATTATAGTAGTGTCCACGCTGTCATTAGGAACATTATTAACTCATTAAAAATTACAGCTGAGATGGTAAGCATGCTTAGTACTGGCATCTTATTCACACCAGCCTTGAGCATCAGTGATTTCGCTGCACTCTCTCTACTTGATCAGACAGAGAAACTAAAAACTAGACTACCTCTTGCCATTTTATCATTCAGTCGCTTCAGTTGTCATTAGAAAAAGAAATAAAAATGCAATTGTTTCTAAGAGCCAGCAGAATTCAGAATTTGACAGAATCTAAGAATAGGTACCCATGTCTTCATATAGAAAAAGAAACAGTGCTGGAGTGTTTACTCATTATTTTGGTAGCTATGAGACCTTGGTTCAGATACTAAACTCGGGCTCCAGGAAAGACAACATGTAATTCCAAAACAGAGTATCTTCCTATTCTATGTATTCCTCCCAACAAGGAGAGAATCCAAGAATTGGCACTGAAAATTAATGGAAAATAGTGGAATTCACTACTTACAGAAGAGTAAACATCAGCTTTGAAATCAAGGGACCTCCCATAATCTTACAAATTATATTAGAGCCAGTACTACAACCTACCTCAGTGTCTCAGCATATTTCATACAAACTTATACTTATTACAAATGTTTTAAGTATTTGTAAAAGAAGAAATCATAACAGGCTCCAAAATTGATTAGCTGTTATTTAAAGTGCTTACGCTCAATAATAAGAAGGTGTTTTCACATATTATGATTCAATATGGCTTTGGCTCCACTTCTTTCTGTGTCTGGTTACCTGTAAGTCAGGAAGTCAGTCATATGGGGTCTGAAATGCCCTTCAAAGCCCTATCTCTTTACACAGGAAGCCTATTCATGTAACAGTGCATGATCTCTGGCTGGTAAAGGTATAATATCGTGAAAAATGGAAACTGAATAAACTGCTTTTGTAATTGGTAACATACCCTTCTGCAGCATTTCAGTGGGCTCCACACTTGGTAAACTGCACCCAATGACTTCAGGACCATCTCTGACCCTCGACCTCACTCTTTGGTTTCACCACTTGCTGCATACCCAATTCTAGGACAGCCCCTTAAAAGGAAAGTGATTAATTTGAGCACTGAACATAAATTAGAAAGTGGTAATATTCATTTCTTCAGCTATACAAAGAAATTTAGCATGATCTAGTGTGACAATATGTATGATAGAAAGGTGGACTTCACATCCTTGTTTTCCTGTACTATGAACCTTGCTGTAAACAACGATCTGAAGATCAACCACATGACATCTATGTTTCCTATTTATGAGCATAGTATACTAATAAGAGTACAGAGCATCAGCTATGAAAGAAATCTGAGGTCTACAACATGGAGAGGGTTTTAATTACAGTTAAAATATAATCATCTAAGCTCAAGTGAACCACCTAACCTCACACCTAAAGGAACTAGAAAAAGAACAATGAAGAAAGCCCAAAATAAGTGGAAGGAAGGAATTCACAAAGACCAGAATGGACATAACAAAACAAAATCTAAAGAAACAATAGAAAAGTTCAATGAAACCAAGAGCTGGCTCTTTGAAAAGATAAGAAAAAAAAAAAAAAAGTTGATAATCCTTTAATCAGACTCTGCAAGAAAAAAAGAGAGAGGATCCAAACTAATCAAGTCATAAATGGAAAAGGAGAAGTAACAACTGACACCAAACAAATACAATCGACTGTTATAATACAATAATATTACGAGCATGCAAACACACTGGACTATCCGGAACAAGTGGATGAATTCCTAGAAATGTACAGTCTTCCAAAACTGAATCAGGAAGAAATAGGGCATCTGAACAGACTGATCACAACTAACAAAATCAAAGCTGTAATGAAAAAACTCCCAGCAAACCAAACTCATGGGCTGGATGGCTTCACCAGTGAATTTTACCAAACATTCAAAGAAGAATTAACACCTATCCTTCTCAAACTATTCCAAAAGAGTTCAAGAGAAGGGAAAACTCCCAGGTTCACTTTATGAGGCCGGCACCAACATTATCCTAATTCCAAAAGCAGATAAAGACATTACAAGAAAGAAAATGATAGGCCAGTATCCCTGATGAACATAGATGCAAAGATCCTCACCAAAATATCAGCAAACCAAACTCCATGATCCATAAGAAAGATCATACATCACGATCCGGTGGGATTTATTCTTGGGATGCAAGGTTGGTACAACCGTCATAAATCAATTAATGTGATAGATAGATCTCTTAAACAAACTGAAGGATAAAAATTATACAATCCTATCAGTAGATACAGCAGAAAAATCATTTGGCAAAATACAGTACCCACTGATGATAAAAACTCTCAGTGAGTGGGACTAAAGGAAACATACCTCAACATAATAGAGGCCATATACAACAAACCCACAGCTAACACACACTCAATGGAGAAACACAAAAAGCATTTTCCTTAAGCATGTAAAGCATACAGAATGTAGTCAATAATGTCACAATCACTCTCTATGGATGCTGGAAATGTTAAGGGGAACACCATGTAAAGTATATGATTATCCAACCACTAGATTGTACACCTGAAAACAACATAAAACTAAAAGGAAAAAATTGAAAATCAGATTTCCCATAAGATCAAAAACAAGGCACGGATGTCCACTTTCAACATTCTTGTTCAACACAGTCCTGGAAGTCCAAGCCACAGCAATCAGATAAGAAGAAGAAACACAAGGCGTTCACATTGGAAAGAAAGAATGAAAACTGTCATTACGCTGCAGATGACATGATACTGCATACAGGCAACCCTAGAAAAGAGTCCACTAGCAAACTACCGAAACAAAGAAATGAATTCAGTACAGTAGCACGATACAAAATAAATATTCAGAAATCAATTGCATTCTTACATATCAATAACAAATGATCAGAAAGGGAAACTAAGAAACCAACCCTGCCTTAAAAAAGAAAAAGAAAAAACAGAGAAGGATAAAGTGAAGGATAAATTTAACCAAGCAGGTAGAATTATCTGCTCTTGGAACATTACAAGACACTGAAGAAAAAACTTAGGATTTTCTGTTTGTTGACCTGGGGCGCTCTGGCTCTTGGGCTCTTCTTCCTCAAAAATGCCTGGATAATGTGCTGTAGCTGCCTGGGGTCCTGACAGATGCAATCAAAAACAACAGCGAATGGAGGGAAGATGACGACAGAGTAGAGAGCAGTGCTGATGGTGTTCTTGAGTACCAAGGCAGCTGGAGGACAAGATGGGGAGCATGAGACGTCTTCAGGACCCTGGGAATTGGAGCGGGCAGCATCTGGACACAGGGGAGCACAGCCCAGAGGCAGAGGAAGCCAGCAGGACAGTAGGTGAGGCGTTCCCGACCGACCAGCTGGCGGGCCAAGGTGGGCTCTGGGCAGGGGCGGCTCTGCCCAGAGGGGTGCGTTTGACTGAGGCCAGCTCCGGGCTCCCTGGTGACTGGAAGTCTCAACAGTGAAGTGCGGGCAGCAAGGGCAAATGCTGTAGGGAACGCGGAATTGAACTCTTGCAGGGGAGGGACTGTGTGAGAGACACATTCCGGCTACAGGGAGAGGAGGCTCCTCATGGGGCAGGAGGTGGAGGAGAAGAGTCTTGTGGGAAGCCGGAGTGGGGGAGCGGGGAAGTGCACCAGCCAGGGCAGTGAGAGGGCCTAAAACGGTGCTGTTGGGCCACTGGGGAAACAGCAGCTAGAAGCCCCTGTGAGGGGGGAGGCCCAGCCCTGCACAACCACACAGGCCCCCAGGCTCCGTGGAAACTCCAAACAGCGAGCCAGCGAGCCAGGAACTAGTAGCAGGGGCAACTGACCCACCATTACCGGAGACAAAGGCCGCACAGCCCACACCTGGGAGGGGCTCATCACAGAGGCCACCTAAAGGACTTCTCGGAGAGCTGGTTGGCTTGGAGGAGTGGTGCCCACCCCAGAAGGGCAGGACAGTGTAGGAGGACCCCGGACAGTGTTGACAGACAGGGGCGGCTTCTCCCGGAACTGCGGGGGTGGGGCCAGTCATCACAGGGACCAGTGAAGTTGCTGGGTGCCCTTCAGGGGTGCTGATTGCTCATCACAGGCAGGAACCTCCGCCAGGAGTGGGAGGGGGCACCCAGCAGCCCTATAACCCAGCCAGGCTGCTGAAGGCCCAGACTACCTGGGGGCGGACACTCAGAATCAGCCCTATTGTGACAATCAGAGGCCCTGCCACGCACCAAGACTGGCTAGAATATAGACTATAGACTTTAAAGTCCTGACCAAGAAAAAGAGGCAGCCTCAGGAAAGGGAGTGCTGCCAATCTCAAGCACCTGAGTTATACCGAGAGCAATATGAACTATTAATCCCCAACATATCCTTTGCAAAAATTACTTCTCACATATTCTTAATCCCCCCCATACCTCAATCCACCTAAATACCCAAGACCCTCCCCCTACTCTCGCATTAAAGTCTACTCACTCTGTGGCTTTCACGCATTCCCAGTCCTCAATCTAAGTATTCCTCCCTTCCCCAGCCTTTCTAAACCCTTTCTTTATTCTTCTCTTCCTTCATCTTTTTTTTTTTTTTAATTCTTCTTTTCCTTTTTTTCCTGGTAAAGCCCACAGGTTCTGGCTCCACCTGGACCAATCAGAAATCATAAAGGGGGAACACAGAGCTGAAACCTTTCTTTATTAATATTGATTTCTCTTTCTCTTGTGACTTTCTCCCTTTTTTTCTTTCTTTTTTTTCCTCTGCTAAAAGCCGTCAGGTCCAGGCTCCATCTGGACCAGTCAGGGATTATTAAGGGTGAACAGCCATCTAAACCTTTTCTTCTTGTTATTATTATCGTTTTTATTTCCTTTTTCCTTTTGCATTTTATTTTTGTTTCGTTTGGTTTTTTGTTTTTGGTTTCTTTTTTTGTTTTGTTTTTGTTTGTGTTTTTTTGTTTTTTGTTTCTGCTAAAAGCCCACAGGCCCAGAATACAACCAGACAGCCCAAATAAAGGACACACCAAGAATAACAAGTGGAGAAAATCTGGCAGAATGCAACATTGAACTCCACAAATATACTATCACAGAAGGGTGCTCAACTAAGGCAAGGAAACAAAGCAGGTTAACCAAAGGGAAAAGCAAAAAAATAAAAAGCAAACAACAGAAGACACACA
>PVIW01018175.1:0-12259 GCA_004026585.1 Noctilio leporinus | reverse complement strand
TTTTCTATTTCTGTGAAGTCTGTCATTGGTATTTTAATTGGGATTGCATTGAATCTGTAGATTGCTTTGGGTAGTATGGACATTTTAATGATGTTAATTCTTCCCATCCATGAACATGGTATATACTTCCATTTATTTGTGTCTTCCTTGATTTCTTTCTTCATTGTTCTGTAGTTTTCTGAGTACAGGTCTTTTACCTTCTTAGTTAAGTTGATTCCTAGGTACTTTATTTTTCTTGTTGCTATGGTAAATGGGATTTGTTTTTTCACTTCTATTTCTGTTGTTTCATTATTGGTATACCAAAATGCTTTTGATTTCTGGATATTGACTTTATACCCAGCTATTTTGCTAAATTTGCTTATTAGGTTGAGTAAGTTTTTGGTGGAGCCAATCGGGTTTTGTATGTACACTATCATATCATCTGCAAATAATGACAGTTCGACTTCCTCCTTTCCAATTTGGATACCTTTGATTCCTTTTTCTTCTCTGATGGCTATAGCTAGAACTTCCAAGACAATGTTGAATAGAAGTGGCACCTCTGCACACTTCTATAACTGTGTGTGGAAGACAGCTTGGAGACCTTTCACATATGCTCTATCCTTCAGAAGTGGTCATTTCACTTATTTACATAATGATGTACTATGTTTAAAAGTAGCTACTATCGTTTTTTTTGTTTGTTTGTTTGTTTTGTTTGTTTGTTTGTTTGTTTTTTTAAAGAATGTATTTATTATTTTCAAAGAGAGGGGAAGGGAGAGAGGCAGAGAGGGAGAGAGACATCAATGTATGGTTGCCTTTCACCTGCCTCCAGCCATGGAGTTGACAGGAGACCAGGCTTGCAATCTGGTTATGTGCCCTGGCTGGGGAATTGAACCAGTGACATTTGGGTTCCCAGGCCAGCACCTTATCCTCTGAGCCAACAGCCAGGGCAGCCACTATCTTTTTTAAACTTTCCTGTATTGATCTAAAATCGGTCCCATTGAAAAGTTGTCCCATTGCAACAGGGCAGGTATACCTTTGCTGTCTGCCACCCCATCTTTCTCTTTTGACAGACCACTGATTTAAACTGACTTTTTGTTCTTCTTGCCTGGGTTTTAGAGGCAGAAAAGCTAAGGGAATTATGGAATGAGTCAGTGTGCTGCTTATGAGTAAAGGCTCCCAAAGGCTGTCAAGCCTCTAGTCACCTGTCACTCTTTTATGTGCCTCAGTTTCTCCCCTGACTGTCTAAAAGAGCCAGGGGAGCTCAGCCTTTATTTTGCACATCCCCGGATGAGCCAAAGTTACATTACAGTAATAGGAGTTCCCTATGAGGCCCCTACACATCTTAGGGATTGATCCCAGACACCTCCACAAGGCCCCCACTCACCTAAGGATGCTGAAGAGCTTGGGACAGAGGGAGGAAGTGCCTCATTTGTCCTTGGAGCCCCGGCCAAACCAGAACACTCCTTGTAGTTTTCATTGTTTCTACCTACCAACACAAGCCCTGTGTGTTTGAATGCTCCCCACCCTCCCCAACAGCACCTTCTTCAGCCCAAAGGTGAGAAAGGCAGGAAATGCTTGTTGGTGAGACCATACTCACTGTGTTCCTAATGACTGGAGACAAAGGGTGGGATCCGAGTCAGGGTGACTGGTCAGGCTCAGAGGTCAAGCTCCCAGTTCATGGGTTTTGGCACCAAGTACGTTACAGGAGAAACCCTGGTTCTTCTCCCCAGTAAACAATTACAGATCAGTGAACCTTTTAGCATGCACCCAAAGTTTATTAATGAATGGGAGAGCAGAAACAAGGGTGGCCAAAGACCAGGTTGGCAAACCTAGCCTAAGGTGGCCAGAGGCCCCATGGCTAAGAGCACTAAGAGAGCGAGTCCTTTGTTCTGAGGACATATATAGTTGGTGGGATGGGGATGAAGAAGATACACTTTGATTGGTGGAGGAAAGTGGTCCCAGCTCTGCTTGGAGGCGGGGGAGGGGTGACTATCTAAATTTAGGCCTGTGTAGGGGTCTGTTAGCCCAAATCCTTCTCTTGCTCCAGGCTCTATTTGTTCATTGTGCATGCATGATGGGATTAGGCAGTTCATTGTTTTTATAGGCTTTTTCTTTGGGTACTGTAGACCTCTCTTGCCTTTCCAGCCTTGGAGTGAAAGCATAGTCTCAGGGTTCTCCTTTTCCCAGCTAATGGACATGATGTACACAGACTTTCAAGGGCTCCCCCTATTCTGTACTATCACAGTTTACTTGTGTTGTTCAGGATATGTGGCGGCCTTATCGGACCAGGCTCAGGATTACTGGGTCATCAGGTGAGAAATGTCTCCCTCTGCTTCTAGCTTGCTGTATCAAGTTCTTTATTACATTGCAGTGGTGAAGGTCCTGCCTTTGTTTCCTTCTGTCTGCTCATTTTCCTCTAACACTTCTAAGTTATCCAATATGTTTTCACCTTATGATTGGAGAAGCCTAAAGGCACCTTATGATTTTTTTTTTAATTCTGAGGCATCTGTTATAATGTCTCTTCTTTCATTTCTGCTTTTATTTGCATCTTACTCCCTTAGTCTAGCTAAGGGTTTGTCAATTTTGTTTATTTTTTCAAAGACCAACATTTAGTTTTGCTTTTCCAATTGTTTTTCTATTCTCGTTTGATTTATTGCTGCTCTAATTATTATTTCCTTCCTATGCTAACTTGGAGTTGAGTTTGTTATTCTTTTCCTGTTTTCTAAGGTATAAAGTTAAACTTTTATTTGAAATCTTTTTCCTTTTTTAATGTAGGCATTTATCACAATAAACTTCCTTTAGTACTGCTTTTGCTACATCCTATAAATTGTAGTAATTTTTGTTGTTTTTATTAATTTATATATATATATATATGTGATTTTGCTATTGCTGTTTTCCCTTTTTTCTCCCTTTACTCCCCTCCACCCAGTACCCCCCATTCCATCCAGCAATGCCCCTCTTAGTTCATGTCCATGTGTCTTACATATAAGTTCTTAGGCTTCTCCATTTCCTTTATTATTCTGAACTTTCCCCTGTCTATTCCTTAACTACCAATGTGTAGTTATTTTTTCATTTTCCCACAACTGTCACCCTCTCAAATAACTAATACAAAGTTTTCTTTTCATCATTTCAAAATGCTTATTTTAATTCATTTGTTTAAAGAAATACTTTTTTAAGATTTTATTTATTATTTCTAGAGAGAAAGGAAGGGAGAGAGGGAAAGAAGGAAAGAAACATCAATGTATGGTTGCCTTTCACCTGCCTCCAGCCACAGATCTGGCTGGAGACCTGGCTTGTAAACTGATTATGTGCCCTGGCTGGGGAATCAAACCAGAAACCTTTGGGTTCACAGGCCAGCACCTTATCTAAAGTGCTACCAGCCAAGGATAAAGAATTACTTTTTAAAGTAATATCAATTGCAATATTACCAAACATATGCACAAATACATTCACACACATACATATTTTTAAGACTATTTAATGTACATACTGTATTTTAAAGAATTAATACAAAAAAATTAAAATATCACTAGTTTATGTAATTGTTACATGTTAACTGATAATATTTTAGATCCATGGTAGTAAATTAAGCATTTTTCTTTATTTTCTTTAAAACTTATTTTACTCTGGAAGGCTATTTTTGTGAAATATGTCACAGGAATGGTGTCTTGCAGAACTCACTTCCATGAAACCTGTCCTACAGACAGTGCCAAACCTGTATACAAAATGAAATTGGTTTCTGAGTCAGATCCCAGCCCATCCATTAATACAACTCAACTTTATTTTGAGCTACTAGAAATACAATTGATTCTTTTTAGAGTTTTTCATCTTTTAGATTGATTTCTTTTTTCTATGCACTGGTCTTATGTCTGTCACTACCCTCTGTTTTTTCTCTACATGTGTTTTACAAGTTGAAGCCTTCAGAAATAATGGCACTTGAAGTGCTCAGCTGGTCCCCACAGAGTAGAAATTATGATATCTACTAATTTGTGGTAACAACAACAACAACAACAAAACCAACCTTAAGACTGAAGAAACTTTGTAGAATGGTATTCTAGCTATTTTGTGAACGTGTGGTTGACTTCCTATGTGGTCCTAAACTAATCACTGAACTATTTTAATAATGACACATATTTGAATAATGAAGTTGACTATAGCATTAATACATTTCCCCTAGCATCCCCAGTTTGGAGGCCTTCATTGTTAGAAATGCCTGTTTTCACTACCTATTTGAAAGGAGTCTCATCTAATTTAAATGCTAGTATGAGAATATATATTGCCTATGTACATGAATCCTATAGTTTAGTAGTTGGTAACTTCCATCCCAAATTGGTCTTCACATTCAGCATCTTTGCTAACCTAAAGATTGCCTAACTTCTCAACACACCAACTACTAGTTGGTTGATATTTAAAACATAAATTGCTAATAAAATCTATATATTACACACCCACAAACATGCAGGTTAATTCTGGTGGGCAAGGCTGTGGCTTCCCCTCAAGCTGCCGCCACTCGAAGAAGAGTGGGTTTCCTGCTCTATGGTGGATGGGTCAGCACTTGGGACCTCATGGGCTGCTCCCTCACCTCTCCCCCAAAAGCTATTGCCCCAAACTCTCCCCAAGCATCTCGAGTCCACTCTGCCCTCCCTCCCCAGTGGAGCCTAGGATAAGTAGGTGTCAGTATATTTTTGTGCATGGTCCCCTTTCAGAACTGTGTCTCTAACTCTCTCTTGCAAGCCAGCTAAACTTGGTCAAGTTTTGCTTTTCCAGCTGGGTGCTGTTTTACTCTTGGCTTTGTTGCTGTAGGCTGAGAAGCCCAGCTGGGCGTTTAGATCCCACCCTTCTCAGGTGGAACCCCGGCTGCTGAGATGCTTCTCCATCCCTTCAGCTGCCACCTGTGGGAGCCAGACCAGCCTTCTTGAGTCTCCACACTGCCTACCAATCACGTTGTGATTGACGGGGCCTATTCTGTTCTGTCTGTGGTTAGAAGGCTTCTCTCCAGCTGGTATTCTGTTGGTTATTCCAGATGATTTCTCCCCAGTTACGGTGTGATTCCAGATTTGTCCTGGGAGGAGATTAGTGTAGCTCCATTTACTCCTCTGCTGTCTCCTGTTTTCATTAACCTTGAGGTATAGTTTAAATTCCTTTTTGATTTCATCTATGGCCTAGTGAGTGTTCAAGAGTGTATTATTAAGTTGCCATGCATTTGTGAATTTGCCATTTTCTTTCTTTTACTCATTTCTTGTTTCATTCCATTGTCGTGAGAAAACAGAATGGTATAATTTTTATCTTCTTAAATTTGTTAACGCTTGTCTTGAGATCTAACATGTGATCTGTCATGCAGACCATTCCATGTGTCTGGAGAAGAATGTGTATTCTTGTGTTGGTTGAAAGTTTCTCTGTGTGTCTTTTAGGTGGGTTTGGTCCATAGGTTTGTTCAAGTTTTTTCTTCTTTATTGACCTTTCTGCCTGGATGTTCTCTAAGTTATTGAGTGTGGGGTGTTGACATCTCCCACTGTGATTGAATTGCTGTTTCTTTTCTTACATATGTCAAATTCATTTGATATACTGGGATGCTCCGGTGTTGGGTGCATATGTATTGATAATTGTATCATTATGTTAAATTGACCCAGTTATCTGATGTAATGACATTTCTTGTTTCTAAAGATAATTTTTAACGTAAAGCCTACTTTATCAACACATTTCATATTTTATAGTCTCACATTCCTGTCTAGTGTCCTTTCATTTCTACCTGAAACACTCTTTTTATCATAGTAGGAAACAAACATACACAGCTAATTTCAGCAGAATTATTCTAAGAAACCGTGACACAGGATAAAAAGAATTCGATGTACTCACTGAATAAAATGTAGCCAGCCAACTGAATTCTGCAATATTGAATGCATTGAACTGAAATAAAATTAAAAATAAAACATCAGTGGGGAGGGGGATAGAGGGGAGCAAAAAGGGGATGGATATAATACAACAATAATAAAAATCTTTTTAAAGTATCATAAAAAAATAAAACATCATATTGAGGAGCTAGTGGCCGATGCACATATAAAGCACTAACTAGAGAAGCAGACTGAATCTGAAGGCAAATGACCCTTGTGTCCAACTCAGCCACATTTGTTTATTCCCCCTATAAACCACCAGCACATTGGCCAACACCAAGTGACTTGTGGTGCCTTTTTTTTGTTTTTAATATTTTATTTAATTATTTTTAGAAAGAGGGGAAGGGAGAGAGGCAGAGAGGAAGAGAGGCATCAATGTATGATTGTGTTTCACCTGCCTCCAGCCACAGACCTGACTGGAGACCTGGTTTGCAACCTGGTTATGTGCCCTGGATGGGGAATGGAACCTGCGACCTTTGGGTTCACAGGCCGGCGCCTTATCCACTGTGCTACCAGCCAGGGCTATGGTGCCTTTTTAAATAACTGCTCTCCTACACTCAGAAGAAAGTGTCACAGTTTGGGTGCTCAGAGATGCCCTGTTCAGAGACAATGTGGCACTTGCCAGGACTCAACAGCAGTAAAGCAGAGCCCGGCACTTAGCCATTCTCCGTGCATTCAGGTCAGGGAAGAGCTGCCCACTGCTTCCTCACAGTGTTTCCTCACAGTGCAAAGTAAGTGGAGAAAGAGCTCTGGGCCCCGCACTAAAGCAAAAGCCTTTACAGTGGTGTAAGGGCCAGTGTGAGGCCTGCAGTGGTGTTAGGGGTTGACTTGTGTTCCCCCCATAAGGTGTTGCATTGAAATCCTGAACCCCAGTATCTCAGAATGTGACCTTATTTGAAAATAGAGCTTTCTATAAAGGCAACCAAGTACAAGTGAGGCCATTAGGGTGGGCCCTAATCTGATATGACAGGTATCCTTCTAAAATGAAGAATCTTGGACAAAGAGGGAGGATGATGTGAAGACACACAGGGAGAAGATGACCTTGTGCCTGAAATGATATGCCACAGATTGCTGGCCACCCACAAAACCTAGAAGAGGAGAAGAGGGGAGCTCCCCCTGAGCTGTTGAAGAGCAAATGGTCCTGCCGAAATGTTAGTTTCAAACTTGTAGCCTCCAGTAGTGTAAGAGAATACATTTTGTTTGTTATACACCACCCAGGTTTTGGCCCATTGTGAGGGCAACCCTAGGAAACTAATACAGGTAGGGAAAGAGCACAGGATATACTACCTGTCCCGTCCCACTGCCTTTATTTCTGAAATGACCAAAAGAGCATACCACAGTTTTTCCATCTAGTAACCCCTTCCTTTCTTAACTCATCCATAAGTTGTAAGAAATTTCTACTGTTCACAGGTTTCAGAATAGATTCCCTCACTCTGGGACCTGGGGGCTCTGCTTCTGGTCCTTTTCTTACCTGTCCACTAGGTCCCCACCTTATTTATATCTATCATCTTGAAGGTCACCTTGACTGGTGCTTCCCATAAAAGCAGGATATTATGTGCCCCATGTCTGTCAGGTAAAATTCTACCTCAGACCTTCATTTAGTGAAGCTGGAGTTTGCTCAGGAAACTGTCTTGACCACTGTCAGCAAATGGGATTCCTCATTAGACCTTCCTACTGAGCAGCTGCTCATGAAAAGAAATCAGGACCCATAAGTGTGAGATAAACTCTACAAATGCAGATATTGAGGAATTTTAGTTCTACACAATACATTTCTTTTTTCACCTGGAAGTTTGGAGGCTGAAAAACACATACGAAAAAATCCTTGACACCTTTCTGTGAGTCAAGAGTGGAGCAAAATGGATTCTGAGACAGTGAGGTCATATGGCCTTCCCTTGCTGAGGAAGTAGCCGGAAAGATGTCATAGTCTGTTCATTGTCCAATGCCCTGTCCTGCTCAGCTTGGTCCCTTAGAAGAGTGTAACCAACTGCACGTTAGGCTGCCTGCCACTTTGAAAGCCATTACACAAGAGAAAGATGCTATGTAAAAGAAACTGGTTTCATTCAGATGCCAGCAACCTAGAAAATGGGGGACTCTTGTCTCAAAGCCCATCTCAGCCTCTCAGGTGTCCTGGCTACTTTATATAGGGGAACCATGAGAAGACGGGAACTAAGGAATTTCTGGTGATGTGCAGTTTCTCACTGTCCTCTTGATTGGTATCCATGGTCTCTTCTGTGTGCATTGTCATGTAGATTTATTGCTCTATCCAGTTTTACTGCTGATACCTGAAAATAGGCTTGCAGGCAGCATTTTTGCTGATTCTGACATTGTTACTGAACCCAACCAGTGGATGGGGGTGGGTGAAGGGGTTAGGCCTAATACTTTCCACCAAGCCAAACTCCAAAGACAGAGTTCAGTGTACAAGAAAACAGTCCTTTATTTAATAGTCATATAATTTGCAAAATAGCCATTCAAATATTGGACATTGTAGCTACTGTAAGATTCAGGAACTTGAAATAACATAAGAAAATATCTGTACTACAAAAAAGTCAATAAACATTGGTCCCATTTAATTGTGTTCTCCCTCTATTAATCCCCTGAAACTAATAGTCCACTCGAGCAGGCCCTTGCCAGAAGCAGGTGGTTGTTGGCCACTGACAAGCCCACACAGGGCAGGGATGTGTGGCCTGCTGCTGCCTGGCCTGATCCTCCTCTCCTCCCCTATCACTGCCCCTAATGTTTGGGGTCCAAGAATTACTGTCCCCAGCTGCCAGGATAGGGGGAGAATAAAGAAAGGAAATGTAATTAATATGAGCTTCTTCTTTTTTTTAAATTTTATTGTTGTTGTATTACATCCACCCCCTTTTTGCTTCCCTCTGTCCCCCTCCCCACCCACCCTTTCCCCCCAAAGTCAATCCCACCTGTTGTCCATGTCCATGGTTCCTTTATACTAGGTTCTTGTCTAAACTGCTCCCCTTCCTTAATATGAGCTTCTTTTAAAATGTTTTCCCCTAGAATTTCTTGCACCACCCCACATGCATTGCCCTGGTTTCCAGGGAAATACACGTATGCACAGCTCTGGTTCTCCCCATTTTTGGAGTGAGGTCACCAGTTACAACTATCCCCTCTTACCACCCTAGGCACTGTAGCCTTATAATGGCAAGTGATTGAAGATCTTGTTCTTCTATAACTACTTCCTACTGGCCAAGGACGTAGCCCTACCTACCCCCTGGTCCAGAGATCCCAAACAAAAGGGGATCTGGAGTGGAGAAGAGTCTTCTCTTGAGGGAGAAGGGTCTTGCAAGTTCCAGGTCAGTTGGTTGTCCCTGAACAGTAGCATGCACGATGTCCAAATGATGGCATTGCTGGACAGGTTGACAGCCTGGTTGCATTCTGGAGGAGACAAATTTGGCAAGAGGGTTAGAAGACACAATCAGAACCACAATGAAAGCACCAAGGCACAAGACTTGCCACTGACAGACTTGAGTCTCCTTCCCTTTCCTCTTACCATTTCTACAGTTATGATGCAGGACCTCCAGCCACCAGCTGCTGGGAAGGATGGGAGGATTAAAAAGAAAACAGCATTTCCCCATACTCCTCAAGTCATCTCCCTCAGGACCCCTTATGAGGTCCAGCAGGTGTTTCCCTGGTTGCAAGGGCAACAGCTGCATGCACAATTCAACCACGTCCCCACTTCCAGGAGTGGGGTCCCCTGATACAATGTGAGTTGCAGATGCTTGGTCAATTCCTGGGGTCAGGGTCATTCCTTAGTTAAACAGGAGTTGCAATTGCTGATGTCTATAAAATACTTATAAGGAAACTTTCAATGCATGAATCTCATAAGATTTTGTCGGTACATTTTATTCTAATTCATTTCATGGTAAGTCAGAGTAGTATAAAGTTTTTATTCCATTTTACAAGATGACTTCTTAGAAGCTCAGCTTCATGTGTATGTCAAACAAGGGAACTATCTAAAACTAAAGAAGATTCTTAAGAAAGGTCAGCTACTTTTCTTGGAAGCAGCATAGCCAAAAGGATAAAGGCTATGTCTCAGATTTCACCTTTAAAGGAGGAGTTCAGATTGCTGAAACTGAACAGACACTTCTGAATTTCCAGGAATGCCAGGCCCTGTGGCTTCCTTGGGAAGCTGTGCAGCATCCCCCGACTCCCCACCTGCTAACACCCCATCTCCATTGCACCCTTCTTGGCCTGTCAGGGCAGAGGAATTTCTCTGTCTATGGACCTTCCTCTGGGTCAGCTGAGGAGATAGCCTTGGAATTATTGTTATCCCTAGAGCTTCTAGAATACTGTGGCTCCCGAGGTAACTGACTTACAACTTTGAGCAGGCAGATGTCACCCCTGTATGTAACTCTTGGGCATAGAGCCTCCTTTATTCCAATGTATATATAAGACTGTCCTTGCTGTAAGCTCAGAGTGGAAACTACTGTTGTGGGAGAGCAGAAAAAACATGTGTGATAACACTGACACCCTCCAGCACCCGGCCACACAGAGCAGATGTAAAAATGCCCGAACTCTCTGCTGCGTTTAAAGTAAGTGCATCTGTGACAAGGGAGGGCCAACAGAGCATGAGGACACAGACACTCTTAGCTTTACAGCCATGTGGTCTTTAGTGTGCTGCTGCAAAAATGCAGAAAACTCTCCTAAAGGCCCAGCTCAGGTTCTTCACCTCCAAGCAAGGGCCCTTTGCACCATCATCACTTGGTGGTCTTGCACCTGACACCATGGGACCTGACACAGCCACCCAGGTGTGCAGCCCAATTCCTGCCTCCCTGAGAGGGGAAGAGAGGCCTGGCAGGAACTAGCTGTCCCCTCTGCAGGGGAAGAGGACATTTGGTTCCTGATGATTCTGGGAAGAAGTCTCATTCTTCTGCAGTCACTCTTAGCCCAGGACTAATAAAGTTTGCCTAAATCAAGGTTATGACCTGCAGCAGGAAAAGGGTGATTTGCTGTTAAGGGGCACATGCATAACTCAGCTGCCCATTGTGACACAGCTGCCCATTGTGTCAGGGCAGCCAGTGTTGGGTCTTGCTCAGCATATGAGGCCTGCATCCCACTCATCTGGGTCGCTTACAGTGCCCCACTTGGCTCTGCGGCTTATTGTATCTCAGATGTGTCCCTATCATGTCTGAGCTGCGCTTCTGGAGCCTCCGGCTCCTCTTCGTGTGGCAGCTATTGTGGCTGCTGGTCCAGGCTGCTCCAATTCAGCGTGTAGCCCTGGACCCTTCCCTGCTGACCTCCGTTCCCACCAGGCCCACTGAGCCCTGGCTGTCGGATCAGCAGGTTCCCCCTCGAAATATCTATGATGACTCTGAGTCTTCTCTTTATGTTTCAGAAGCCTCAGTTCCCACTATGGAATTCCTTGGCCAAATGGAATCATCAGCAACTAAGGAGGACATCCCGACTAAAGGATGGAATGAGATGGTCAACCCTCCCTCCCAACCAGGTACCACAGCAGAGGACCCTGAGGAGATAGATTTGTCTCCATTCCAGCAGGAGACCCTGGGTCAGCCTATTGCAGAGGCTGATGCTACAGTGCTACAGCCACTTAGCGATCTTCCAGAGGACTCTGAGGTGACACATCCAAATGCAGAACCTGTTCAGGCTCAGAAGCAAACTTCTGATATCACACTTCCACCTTTGGACCTGGCCCTCACTGTAACACCTAACCCAACTGTGGAAGACCATGCCACAGCTGTGATGCCACCTACAGCTCCTCCAAAGCATCCTGAGGTAACATTTCCGCAACCAGGACCTGTTCAGGCTCAACAACAAACCTTGTCTGATATCACACTTCCACCTTTGGACCAAGAACTCACCATAACACCAGAACTTACTGTGGAAGAATTTCCTACAGTTTTGATACCACCTACAGCTCCTCCAGAGCACTCTGGGATGACATTTCCACACCTGGAGCCTGTTCAGGCTCAGCAACAAACTACCTCTGATATTACACTTCCACCTTTGGACCTGGAACTCACCATAGCACCTAACCCAAGTGTTGAAGAACATCCTACAGCTGTGACACCACCTACAACTCTTCCAACGTACCCCAAGGTGACATTTCCACATCAAGAGCCTGTTCAGACTCAGCCACCAACCTTGTCAGAAGTCACAGTTCCTCATCCAGACCTGGAGCTCACCATAACACCTAAACAGGCTAAAGAGGCAGAACTTCCTGTAGATCTACAGATACCTACAGCTCCTCCAAGGCAACCTGAGGTGACATTCCCACACCCAGCGCCTATACAAGGTCAGCCACCAACCTTGCCAGAAGTCACAGTTCCTCATCCAGACCTGGAGCTCACCATAACACCTAAACAGGCTGAAGAGGCAGAACTTCCTGTAGATCTACAGATACCTACAGCTCCTCC
>PVIW01018174.1:0-12261 GCA_004026585.1 Noctilio leporinus | reverse complement strand
CTGCAATAGAGTGAGTCACACTCATTTTTGTTTTCCCAGTGTGTGTAAAGGTTATGCTTACACTATATCGTGGTTTAGTAAGTGTACAACAGCATTATATCCATAACAACAATGTACTTACCTTAATTTAAAAATACCTGATTGCTTTAAAAATGTTAACCATCATATGAGCCCTCACTAAGTGATAATCACTTCACTAATGGAGGGTCTAACTTTGATATTGATATTGATGAAAATGCAACATCTGTCAAATTCAGTAAAGTGAGGTCTCCCTATACAGGGTGGGAAGCTAGAAAATGGACACGTTCATGGGCAACTGGTTGGAGTTAAAATTGGTTCCACCTTTGGGGAAGGAAATTTCATAATATCATCAAATGCATTTAAAAGGGCTTATTTTTGACCCAGCAATTCCCTTTCTGAAAGTCCATTGTAGAAAACATCTTACCCCAAAATAAGTGCACCAGAATGTTCATTTCAGCATGACTTATAATACCAAAAAATGAGAAACAACCTTAAAGGCTTATATATGACACTGGCAAAAAGAGCCAAGTGATACACATTCTGCAAAATATTATACAGCCATTCAAATAATTTGGAAGGGATCAGCTTCTCCATCTCCACTCTATGTCCATTTCTGAGTCCACTCTGGGAGCACTATCTGGAAGGGAATGGTCTTTCTCCTTGTCCTTTCCTGCAACGGCTCCTGGCAGTCCATCCTCTCCTTCTTTTAGTCTACCCCCACAAGACACTTTTGTCTCCCCTTCCATGATAACATGGCTTGATGAGCAAGGAGAAAATCTCTTCACAAGAAAATAGGCTCATTTCTCCCTTGAAGTCAAGAGGGCCACATTCTCAGATCACAGTAATAGGGTAAATAATGAATAAAACTATGGCTCCTGAATTCAATCATGGTCAGGACTCTTCGATTGCAATTGAAAAGATGAGAGAAAACTATGAAATTTATCCACATTGGCTTGATGCAAAAGGAGAGTTTCTGGGCCTGGGCAACAGAAAGGCTAAGGGATAGTTCCTGGCTTCCGGCATCGCTGGATCTAAGGTATGGTTCTCTGAGATCTCCCTTTCTTGCTCCAACTTCCCCTTGGTTCAGTGTTTGCCTACACCCGTGCACCCCTGAAGGTATTGAAACTAGAGGTCAACAGAATCTGGGACTCATGCTGCCTATCACCATCCGGCCAAACAGCAGAGAGAGGGATTGGATTGTAAGTGCCTGTTTAATAATATCAGATACAGAAAATGTGAGAAGGTGGTGGGGAAATACCCTAACATCCACCTTCCCCCATGCTTGTCAGTGGAAAGATTATATAGAAGAAGCATGGGAAGGGAATGTGGTTAGGACCACAGAGAGGGTATTGGTGACGAGCAGCCTTTGGAATTGGAGTCCTTGCTGTGACTTTGATTTTGCTGAATGTTTCATTGCTGATTTCTGGAACGGAATGATCAGCATTCTGATGAGGATCTCAAAGCCAGTCAAAGCAGCAGTAACCTTTGTGTCATTCCCTCATCCTGGTGTTTCAGGGTCAGTCTCCGCATTCCTGGTGACCGAGCATGTCTGCTCAGGGCTGGGTTAAACATCCCTTAGTTCTTTCCTGGTCAGCTGTTAACTGCAACAAAATCTGAGCCAGAACATGAGGTTAAATGTACACATTGGATTGAGTGGTTACCCATTCTACTAGGAATTACCAAAGGCTATATATAATGAAGGAAGAAGGAAAGGAAATGCAAAAAATCTCTTCCCTTCTCCCCCTTCTCCCGCCTTCCAGCATCACTGGTGGGATCGGATCACCACTGCCTGAAGGAAGCAGTGTCTGACTGGCCAAGGAAGGGTAATGGGCATGTGCAGAAAAAAATAAGAATACGGGTGGCTAGAGATGAAGGATGCACTTTGGGTGACAAAGCCAACAGATACCTTCTACAGTACTGGAGACAGCTCATCAAATATAAAGTCCATTTCAGGTGTTTGAAGATAAGACTAGGCAAGATTATCTCTTAATCAAATAAAGCCTGGAGCCAGACTGTTTCCAAGTCACTTAACAGAATCCCAGAACAAAACTCAAAAATAGGTTTGGGGACACACATATCTCCCAGGGCAAACTTTCCCAATGTTCTGGCACCCAATGTAAAACTACCAGGAATGCAAAGGAGGAAGGAAATTCAGTCCCATTGTGAAGAGAGAAGCAAGGTATATTAGAGGCACCCAACTCTTTCTCCCAAACACTTATCTAATCCCCTGAACTCTTTCTTCACTGGTATGAAATGCTAAGGTTTCTGGGTTGCTTTATCTTCTCATGCAAATTAAGCTTTTCACTGGGTAGCTATCACACCTGCTGGCCTAAGGATATGGGCACATTTTCAAAATTGACTTCAGGTGGCAGACTTTCTGGATGGCAAATGGGTTCTTTAAATTACCAGCTTTCAAATATAAAAGAAACACATTTAAGGCTCTGGCTCGTGCCTCAGTGGAAAAGCACTAGCCTGCTGCGAACACAATGGTGGCTGGTTCTATTCCCAGTCAGGGCACATAACCAGGTTGTAAGCCAGGTCTCCAGCCAGGTTGTGGCTGGAGGCAGGTGAAAGGCAACCATACGTTGATGTTTGCTCTTTTTCTCTCCCTGTCTGCTTCCCTCCCTTCCCCCCACCCTCTCAAGATAGCAAAATCTTTAAAAAAGAAAAAAGAAACAGATTAATAACTCAGTCATCCTACCTTTTGGATTCTACTTGGAAAAGTAACCATCCAGGTAAAATCATCCTGAAGAATGCCATCAAGTCATTATTTATAATAACAAAAAATGGGAATATGAAACATTCAGCACTTCTGTTATGCATCCAATGAGCTGCATTTAAGTTTTTGACAGATGAAAAACTGATATGTTCAATGATGCTAGTTTAGAAAAAATTTAATCCTGAACTTACAAATATTACACGTCGTGTTATTGCTGTTCACTTAGTATATAAACAGTACTATGAAATTAAAAGTTATTCAGTATTCCAAAATATTGATGGATGTAAATGCTAAATGGTGTGACAAAATTCATTTTCATTTTCTTCTGTTTCCTAAATGGTCTTCAACTGACCAGAATGACTGAATCACTCACCTCATCTCCATACCAAGGACAAAGGCAAGGAAATGTAATTGAGAGAGACCCTGTAATTGAAAACAAACTCAGACAGGAGTAGCAGTGCAGTTTTATTTTATGCTCTATCAGGCTATTAAGAAGCCCATCATCCAGCAAGAAGGAACCAGAAGAGTTGAGAGTGCCAAAGGACCAGAGTAAGCAAACAACCATGTCCCCAGGATAAAGTGGTGACTACCGTAGGAATCAGTGCCCGAAGGAGGGATGCACTGCCTAGGGAGGGACTCCAGGTCAGTCTTAGCCCCTTTTATCTGGCCTAGGCCTAATCAATACACCTGGGCAAAAACTGTTTCTCAAGGTCCGAATCAAGAGGCAAAACTGGTGGAGACGGGAGTTGAGAGAAATTTGCAGTTGGCCAGGGTCTTCCACAGTTCCATGGCTAAAGGAAGGAAAAACAAAATATGTGCACCTCTGTACCTCCCTGTCTCTGCCCTATCAGGTAAGTGACAGGCCCTGTACACCATCAGGACCTCCTTAGGTCGGGTCTGCTCCTGGCAAGCAGCCACTACTCAAGTAGGATCCAAGCCTGAAATTGGGCCTTGTGGGAGTGTGTGTGCATACAGCAAGGAGATCAACAAATGCTGCAAATCAGGTTCCTCCCTGCCTCTGGAGGTCTCATTGTTAAAGGTGCCTCAGCACAGCCCTGGGACTTGACATCCATTCTAGTGGACTGTGCGCACCTAGCACCTGCTGTGTGATTCTGGAACCGAGGCACTTCCTGATTCTTGGGCCATACATAGCAAGGGGCGTGTGTTCCTGGAACCAGCAGTGGAGTCAGCAGTTTCCTGACTCTCCAATCTGTGGCCTGGGCACAGGCTCCCTTGGCAGGTCACTTCTGTGGTGTTCCAGGTCATTGTCACAGCCTCAGCCTACATCCCATTCTTCCAGCCCTTTCATTGTTTTGTGGGCACCTGGTTTCCTGCGTTTAACTTCCTATGTAAAACTAGCCAGACAGGTTTGGGATTTCTGCAAATGAACCGTGACTGATACATGAGGGCACCACAAGTGATTCAAAGATGCCTGCAGCTACCTTTGGAGTCCTGGATGGGGTGGCAGCAAAAAGCAAGTGGAAACTTTAAAGTATTCACTTGAGGACTGTTTAATAAAGCACTATCTGGAGAGATGTGAGCAGGGAGAAGCAAGGAACCAATGAGTAGAGATGAGCGGAAGATGGCTCCAGGGGGTTCTCTGGAGCTGAGCATTAAATTATCAGAAATTTGGGAACTGCGAGTTCCTTGTAGCTAATAACAAAAGCTAATTTTATTTCATTCTCTAAACCACTTTATTGAGTTACCTTTAGCATGTAGAAAGCTGTACATATTTAATGTATACAAACCTGTGGGTCAGGAGTTAAGCATACACCTGGGTAATCATCACCACCACCCAGGGCATGGACAGATCATCAACAGAAGTTTCCTCCCACCCATTTTCCATGTGTGTGTGTGTGTGTGTGTGTTTGTGTGTGTGCGTGCTTGTGTCTGTGTGTGTGTTTATGTGGGGTAAGTATACTCATCTATATATTAACATCGAGAATTTTAAGGTTATTATTCACCTTTGTTGACTATAGGCACTGTGCTGTAAGTATAGTGATCTCCACAAGTCATTTATCTTACATAATTTAAACTTCAAGGATATGAACTTACAATTTAGTGAATTATAATTTTAAAAGGTGAAGAAACATCACTTATTAATTATTTTACTATTTGTAAGTGTCACCTACACTGTTGTAGGTAATTTTGTTTTTTGGAATGGTATGGTTCAAATACTACATAATGGTGAGCCAGTACACACCTCTTCCCAGCACTGTGTTTGTTGAGGTCCGCTGGTGGCTTGAAATGGGCCAGCTTTAGAACAGTGACACCACCGCAATTGGCAAATGTTGCCAATGAAGACTTGGCATTTTGTTTTGTTAATTGCGTAGACTTAAGGAAGTGATGGAGGAAATGTTGATGATGAGATTGAATGTATTTAAAATTATGTGTGGCCTGTATCTGTTCCATTCTGAGTAGTGGAAACATACAAGGAAATACTCTTGATCTATTTTAACACTATTATTTGACTCTAGAAAGGAAACTGCTCATGTCATTGATGAATGTGTGTCTGTGTTGTTTTCTTGTATGCCTCACTCATTGACTGATATCAATGAAAATATCAAGTGACATTCATGTTAGGACCACACTGGTTCATCATTTGCAAGCAGATTGGCTACAGATACAAGAGATTGACAAGTCCACTAAAGCCATCTGTGAGAATTATAGAATCTACGGAATTTACAATAAAGTGTATCTTATTGTTTTTATAATTATGCATGGCACTTTTTTTTTTATGTGAGTCCAAGTTATTACAGAATAACAAGAAATTTATATACACATGTTTATGGGGGGACCCAAAAATACCCAGGCTTCATTTGGAAAAAATGTGCAAATTTCTACTTACATGTTTCAACTTCAGTCACCTTTCAAGTACTTTCCATTTGATGCAATACACCTATGGAGACTTTTATTTCCATACTCAAAATAGCTTTTGAACTGGTCAGTTTTAATGCCTTTTAGTGCTTCTGCATTTTCTTTGCTTCACCTATTCCACATTGTCAAAAATATTTCCCTTTGAAGAATTTTTTCACCAAAGGAAACAAAGCTGAAGTTGCTCAAGGCAAGATCAGGTAAATTGGGTGGGGTAGTGGGCACTGAGGTCATACTGTTTTGGGTCAAAAACTGCTGCACACTCAGGGCAGTGTGGGCAAGTGCGCTCATAAATCACTCACCATGAAATGGGCAAATGCATTGAAAGAGTGTTCAAACAATTTCACTGAAGCTGAACACGGGCTCTCACACCAGCTGGTACACTGGTACAGATGGGTTCCTAGAATACTCACCTAGAGGGGAAAGCCTGTATGTACCCAAAGTACCTTGCCCTCCGGAAGCTAATTCTATCTGGGAGTTCCCCTTCCTATATGCATGCTTTTCAATCCCACCACCCTGCCCACACCCAAGGGAACAAGTTGTCAAACATTTGCCAGCATGACACACCTGGTCACAGTGCTGGTCAGGTTCCAAGGGAAGCCATCTTCCATAAACCTAGAATAAGCCTGGGCTTCAAGGGGCAGGGATAGGGGTGAGTGCTATGGTATCCTTGTGTGAGCTGAGGAATGCAGCCACGCCCTCAACATGAGGGAATCTCACATTATGGGGGGGGCGAACTAGGGTTGGGGGGTGGACCAACCCCCTTGGCTCTGACTCCTCCCATCCCCTGCTCTGTTGCCGGGTGGTCTCCATTGTTGGAACCCTACTCGGAGCCTGAACAAGGTAGCCTCTTGAGTGATGCGATTCACATGAGGCAGCCTCTGAGGCAGAGAAGAGCTCGGTAAGGACAGTAACCAGAATAGCAGGTAGAAGGGTGGCCCAGAAGTAACAGATAGGAACCCAGACATGGCTCTTGTCACCGCCTGGGCCTGAGGTGTGAGGGCTGGCGCCTGGCATGGGAGCATAAGCAGTCAACATCACTGGTGAGCACAGCTGGGCAAGTACTGTCCTCCAGGCAGAGAGCACAAGGAGGGGAAGGGAGCATTCCAAAGTGAAGTTGAGAGAAATTAGAATGCCCATCATGACAGGTCTCTACCTCAATATCTCCTTTGATTCCCAGAGCTTAACGAGGGCATGTGGACTTGAACTGCTTTGAACATTTAGTTAAAGATTTTACTTTCTTCATTTACTTTTAGAGGGAGGGGAAGGGAGGGTCAAAGAGAGGGAGAGAAGCATCAATGTGCGAGAGATTCAAGAGACTGGATCGCCTCTCACACATCCCCAACTGGGGACCTGGTCAGCAGCCAAGGCGTGTGCTCCCAATGGGAATAGGACAGGCGATCCACTGAGCCACACCAGCCAGGGCATATCGCAACATCTTAGTTGACTGTCCCTGTCCTGTGCCGGAGTTAGGAGTACCTGTGAGACTTTGGGTCGTCCTCTGTCATACCTATCACAAGAGCTAGTGTGGAGTTTCAATCAGTACACATATTCTTTTCTACATTTGGTCACGTAAATCCTTGGCTCCCTGTTAAAAATATTTGTTCAAATATACAAAGGTCGTTGGTTTGATTCCCAGTCAGGACACATAACCAGGTTGCAAGCCAGATCTCCAGCCAGGTCCTTAGCTGGAAGCAGGTGAAATGCAAGTTTACATGGACGTTTCTCTCCCTCTCAGCCTCCCTTCTTCTCCCTTTCTCTAAAAATAGTAAATAAAATCTTTTTTAAAAAGAAAAAGAAAACATAGGTGGAGTCAGCGAATGAGTCAGTGAGTAGTACTCTGCTCTGTCCTGAATGCTTGAGCCCTCTACTTACGGAATTGGAACACATGGAAACCCTGACCCCCAACAGGACGGCATTTGGAAATGGGGCCTTGGGGAGGTAACGGGGATTGGATGAGGTCCTGAAAGCGGGGCATGCATGATGGGATGGGCTCAGCCATGAAGGCAGGCCCCACTGCTGACTTCCCAGTATGGGGGAGACCACTTTCCTTGAATGTCACAAGTGTCCCCTGATGTTTTTGTACCATCTTTGGGTTTACGTGGGGGAGGCTGGGTGGGTGTTGCTGGGATGAGGCGGTAGACCTTATTGCTGCCTGGAGCACCATGGTTTGGGATCTGCTGTCCCGCCGTTGCGAGTGGAAAGTTCTAATTAATCTCTAGGTAGAGCCTCTGTGGCCACTCAGGCGCTTTCACTGCCCGGCCACAGGGCAAGTGAGTTTTTCTAGGTTGGTCCGAGGGAACTGGCTGCTTGTGGGACCGAGCTCATTGGGACGTTTTTCAGAAACACTACGTATTCTCAGAACCCGAAAAGGATTGAGGCTGGTGGAGACTTTTTCAAATGACCCATTTTCCGCCAGCCTGCCACCTACCACTTGCCATTTACTCGTAGGCACACCAAAGGCTCTTGGGGACATGGACCCTCTCTTTCCCTCAGGGCACGCCTCTCTGAGTCGTAGCCATGGGGGCCCTGCAAGGCTAGTTGGCTGTGTCTTGACTCTGTTTCCCGAGCCACATCCACCCCACCACACCCTTCTACTCCTCTTCATCGGGACTCGCTAGGCCAGCCAGCAGCCAGTCCTGGGACCTGGAGGACAAAGTCTCTCTCCCAGGAAGAGAGGGATCCGCAGCGGCCGGGCTTCATGAGTCTGGGCAGGAACCAATCCCAACCAGGAGCCTCCCGGAGGTTGCGTGCGCAGTCGCCACCTGTGGTGGGAAGGGTGGGACTTCTAGGGAGGGTCTGTTCTGTCAGCTGTGAGGAAGACTTGTGTTGGGGTCCGCAGTGGGCAGCGTGCGTTCATGCAGGCCGCCGACTACAGGGAAGGCCCGGGCATCATGGAAGGTGGTGCTGGATCATCCAGCTGCTCAGGGGGCGCCATGGGCCCAGGAGACTGGGGCCGCACAGGAGCGGAAAGAGCCGTCGCCACCGGAGATTCCCAAGTCTACTGGGCATTGCTGGGCTCCGGGCAGGGTAGCGAGGCCTCTGATTCTGACAGAGAAGTGAGAAACCCTTTGCTGAGGTTGTATCCTTTTCGAGAATCTTCTCCCTTCCCCGGACCCTAACCCTCCCTCACCCTGTGGAGGTAACGGGAGAGGGGAAGGGCAGGAATTTGGGGGGATGCAGGTGGGAGGATGCAGGAAGATGGGCAGGAGAGGCTCTGGGGCCTGGTGGGAGCTGGGTGCCTTGGTGTGGGGACAGAAGGGGATTAGGGGACCTGGGTTGGGTAGTGGGAGCAGCAGCGGTGACCTGAGGCTGTGTAGCCAAGTTCCTTGAAGGGTCATCTTGGAGTATCTTAGGTATCCCGAGGGTGAGGGGCTGTCAGGGGGAAGACCGGCCCCAGACAGGAAGGCGGCCTGAATCGTGAAGTCGGTGTGGATGGTGCCTTTACCTTAACTCCACTAGCGCCATCGTCATGCCCTTCCTGTGCATCCTGGATGCGGAGGTGGCCTGCAGGTACCTGATCCAGGTTGCTGAACTCCACTGCGGGATGGTTCATTGGGAGCTCACACTGATCGGCAGGGACCTCCTGATGTAAGTTCTAGAAGGGACGCGGTTGAAGTAGCAGAGGCAGACGGACTCGGCTCAGCCTGAGGGTGGCTGTGTTGGGGACGTGGAGGCACCTTGCGTTGGTGTTAACTAGGGAGGGCGGCAGGGCACCGGGCCAGTCCCAACCCGAGGACCTCTCTGATGAAGGAGTAGGTCTAATTGCCCCCTCAGGGGAGCGGTTGGGGTGAGGAAGGCCAGGAGTTACCGCCTCTGAAGTGATTTTCTCTTTCCCTCACTCTAGCGGAATAATTTCTGAAGACCTTGATAGCCTGTGTGTTGCCACTACCTGCTTGCTCAGGGAGCTTTTAATGGTGCTGCAGATCCTGCAGCACCTTGTGCCCTCAGATTTTTCTAACTTTCAGCCCCAAAGAGCGGGTTGAAGCCACAGAGTGTTCTGTCCTAGACAGTGCATTCTTCCCTGGAGCCATGGTTTTTGCAGTCGTTTCAACTTTATTTGGGTGAGGGGGTGGAGCAGGGGGCTAATTGTTTGCCTGTACTGGCCCTTGGGCACCTTGGGCCCTCTCGTTTTGATTGGTGTGTAAAATACTGTCAACTGCAGATAGTAAAACTGAGCTACAGTTTTTGTACCTGAGTTTCTTCTCAGCATCCAGTTGTTTTTTCCTTTGTCCTTGGGTTGGAGGGGGTGGACTCTAGGGTGCAAATATTCAAGGAGCACAGGCAACTGAAGACAATTTAGAAACTGAAAGGAAAATGACTTTCGTCTTGTCATTCAGCCTTAACTGCTCTCTGAATTGTGGAATACTTTTATAGTTTTAGAATTGTATGTCTACATTTAATATATAATGGTCATATACACAAGTAAGTTATGTCAAGGTGAGCACTAGTTTTTTACTTTCTGAAATGTTCTCATCCAACATCTGAGCCTTACTTCTATCTAAAAGTTCTACAATATCTCATTGAATGGACACACAGAAGGTACATTATAATTGTTCAACACCTAAATCATTCTCATTTTTCACTGTTAAACAAAATGTTTTAATGTGATTATTGTATATAAGTCTCTGTATGATCGCTTGTTTTCCTAAGATAGATTCCAAGCAGTAGGACAGTAATACAAAATCGCACTCCAGGAAACGCTCTACGTGCCACCAAAAATGCTGATTTTCCCATATCCTTCTTACTGCTCAGTTTGTTTCCTGCCAAAACCAAAACCAAACAAACAAAAACACCCCCCCCCCCAAAAATAGACTAGCATGATCAGAGCAACGAAAAGCAGAAACACTAGAAATAAGAATTGGGAACCATACATTGATGTCGGTCTCCCTCTCTGTCTCTCTCCCTTCCCCTCTCTCTAAAAATGATGAATAAAATATTAAAAAAAAAAAAAAAAAAAAAGAATTGTGTACTTTGCTGTTCTTGTTTCAGACCAAAGAAGAAAAGTGCTGGGTGAGTTGGTTAGGAGTTTGGGGGAGGGTGAAGGGGCAGTATGGTGTAGTCTTTGGAAATTTGCATGAAAAATAATCATCTGTGTGCAGGCACTATGATATGTTCTTTTCCTACATTACTATACAGAATGCTTACAGTAACGCGGTGCACTAGGTACTGCCCAATCTTTTGTAGGTCAAGAATTGCAGCTCAGAGAAGCTAAGTAACTTTTTCATGGGCACTCAGCTGGAAAGTGGCAGAGGCCTGATGTGAATCCAGGTCTATCTGAGTCAGGCACCCATGGTCTTAGGTACTGCCACATGCAGCCACAAGGAGGATGGGGTAGTGTTTTCCCTTCAGATGGCTCCAGAGAACATGTGCTTGACTAATGAAAGATACAGGAAAAGTAGGAGAAAAGGTTGGTAAGAAACCCATCCCTGCCTTTCTAGTGGCTCCCTATACCTCTAGGTCCTTTTATATCTTGAAACCTTACTTGACCCTATTTGAAATGGACGTGCCATGGTGACACCTGTTTCCCTGACCCTGTGCCCTCTCTCCTCATCTATGGAGAGGGCTCTTTTCATGCAGCTTTAGTAATTAAGAACCTGCTAAGTGATTCCAAAGACAAGGCAATCTAACCTGTCTTCCTCCTTTGCCACATTCCTCTTCCTGTGTTGCCCTCTGTTTCTTGCTTCTTTTTAGTTTTTCCTTTCCTGAGTCTTACTTTCCAGAGAGTAATTACCGATGACTAGAAGAGAACCCAGCTCTTTTCCAACATTACCCACTCTGCTTCCGCTTCTGACTCTCTTGCAGTATGGTTCTATTACATGTTGGTTATTTCTAAAAGTTTGGATATTTGTTGATCACAGGGTGAGGCACGCGTAGCTTTACAGCTGTTTGTATGGAAAGGAATGCAAAAATTAATAAGTAATAATACAAGAATAAAGTATGTGTTTTCAGCACTCCCAACTGTAAACTTACTCTTGCTGCACCCTGTGCAATGAATGCACACATGTCCTTCGTGAGGTTTTCCAACAAAGGGCAAGTGAGGAAGTGCACAGCTTTATTCCTCCACGAAAGCAACTAAGGGGCTGGCACAAATGGTCACAATCACCATTTAGAGAACTCTGGAAGCTAGCTTGCTAGTACCACTGTATTCACCACTTCCTTCTGCCCTGGAGGGGAGCACATTATACAGGGTACACATGACAGGGCTTGGAATCTGTGTGGACTTCTTCAAGCTCTACCCACCACAGGAAAGGGTTGGGGGAAGGGCATGTCTGTGAATAATAATTTTATGCTTTTGGATCACGGAATTTTTTCCTTAGAGCACTTGCCAGTATAAAATGAAGACCCAGTGAATGTCAGAGTGTACCTGTATATACACATACATGTGAGGAATCTTGGTCAGGAAGGAGCTATTTAACAGCATCAGGGATGGGCTCAGGGAAAACCTAGAGATTCCAGAGAGGGGGTGGCGGCTGTACTATGTAGCCACATTCTCTGCTCAGCTCAGCCCAGCTCAGCCTCCCCTGTCCTGAACAAATTCTGTTTCTCTCCAGGGCACTCCAGGCTGGGCCTGCTCCCTGTTTCTCTTTCTTCCCTGTGCGTGCAGTGGTGTCAGGCACCCAGGATGGCAAGATGTTTCTGTTGGG
>PVIW01018173.1:0-12264 GCA_004026585.1 Noctilio leporinus | reverse complement strand
TTCTGTAGTTCTCAGTAAGTTCCTTGTAGCTTACCTGGAGTTGTTTGTAGTTTTCTTTGAGCTCCATAAGCTCATTAAGTTTCTCTATTATCATTATTTTGAATTCCCTGTCTGATAGGGTGCTTGCCTCTATTTCATTTTGCACTCTTCCTGGGGATTCCTCCTTTCCATTTGCTGAGGGTTTATTTCTTTGCCCCCCTCCCCCATTTTAGGTGGCTCTTGTTTGTTTGTGCTTCTTAGATTGGTCTGCTTTGACTTACTGTCTTAGTGGTGTGATCTTCTGTGGTGTAGAGGTGCACTTTGTTCACTTCCTGGATCTGTACATGAAATTATTATCTTTCATTTTGGGGTGAGGGATGCGGGAAGGAGCTCCAACCAACTGAACCAACTGACCAATGCAGATCAAGGCTGGCAGTGAGAACTACCTGTATTTTTAGATAATTTTGAAATCCTCCGAAGTGTACATGCCTCCTCCTCCATCTCGCGATTTTTTTTTTTTTTTTTTTGTTTTTACCTCTGTTTAGTATACATAATAATCTCTACTGAGGGATTGGCTGAGCACTGCAAGTGCCATTATTTTTGAAGGCTTCAACTTGTAAAACACATGTAAAGGAAAAACAGAGGGTATAGAAAGAAGTAAGACCTGTGCACAGCCTAAAAAATAATAATAATAAATAAATCTACTATTTAAGGTGGAAAATGCCAAAAAGAGTAAGTTGTAGTTCCAGTGGTTTAAAATAAAGTTGTTATGTTATTTGAGGGGGGAGGATCTGACTCAAAAATCAAATTCCTTTTCTTTACTATGGGTTTGGCACTGTCTCTAGAACAACTTTCACAAAAGTGAGTTCTGCAATACACCATTTCTGTGATATATTTCACAAAAATAGCATTCCAGAGTAAAATCTGTATTAAAGAATAAAAACTGCTTAATCTTGCTACAATATATCTAAAATATTATCATTTAACATGTAATAATTATGTAAGCTATTGGCACATTTAAAATATTTTTGTAATAACTCTTCAAAATCCATTTTGTACTTTAAATATGTGTAAAAATAATGTATGTTTATAAATGTATTTTTGCATGTGTTTGATAATATTGCAATTCATATTACTTAAAACGAGTAATTCTTTAAACAGATGGATTAATGTAGGCATTTTGAAATAACAAAAAGGAAACTTTGCATTAATATGTTTTGAGACGCTGACAGAAGGCAGTAATTAAATGGTGAATTGTCTAGATGTGAAAGGGGGGAGAAAGTACACATTAGTGGTGATAGAATAGACAGGGTGATGTTAAGATGAATAAAGGAAAAGAGAAGCCAAAGAATTTACATGCATGACTGATGGATATGAACCAATATTACCAAAAGCAATCTATAGATTTAATGCAATCCCAATTAAAATGGCAATGACAGAATTCACGGAAATAGAAAAAAAAAAAACTTCAAAAATGTATATGGAGGCAAAAATACCCATGAATAGCCACAGCAATCTTGAGAAAGAACAAGGTAGGAGGAATCACAATACCGGATATCAAATTATACCACAAGGCTATTGTAATCAAAACAGTCTGGTACTGTCATAAGAATAGACATATAGACCAATGGAACAGAATAGAGAGCCCAGAAATAAACCCAGGACTCTATGGTCAATTAATATTTGACAAAAGGGGAAGGAATATAAAATGGAGTAAAAACAGTCACTTCAACAAGTGGTGTTGGGAGAACTGGACAGCAACATGCAAAAAGATAAAACTAGACCACCAACTTACACCATACATCAGAAGAAACCCAAGATGCATAAAGGATTTAAACATAAGCAGTGCCACCATAAAGGTCCTGGAGAAAAATATAGGCAGTAAACTTTTGGATATCCTACACTTAAATATGTCTACTGATACTTCACCAAGGGCAAAAGAAATAAAAGAACAAATCAACAAATGGGACTATATCAAAATGAAAAGTTTCTGTTCAGCTAAAAAAAAATATATATATATATCAGCAAAATTCAAAGGGAACCAACTGTATGGGAAAACATATTTGCCAATGATACCTCAGATAAGAGACTGATATCCAAAATATAAAAAGAACTCATCGGACTCAAAATGAGGGAGACAGACAGCCCAATTTAAAAATGGGAAAAATACTTGAACAAACAACTCACTGAGGAAGACATACAAAGGGCCCAAAGGAATATGAAAGAATGCTCAACATCACTAGCCATCAAAGAGATGCAAATTAAAACCGCAATAAGATAACACCTCACACTTGTGAGAATGGCAATCACCAACAAATCAACAAACAACAAGTGTTGGCAAGGATGTGGGGCAAAGGGAACCCTGGTTCACTGTTGGTGGGAATGCAGGCTGGTGCAGCCACTATGGAAAACAGTATGGAGTATCCTTTAAAAACTAAAAATGGAACTGCCTTATGATTCAGCAAATCCACTACTAGGACTATACCCAAAGAATCCTGAAACACCAATTCATAAGAACCTATGTACACCTATGTTCATAGCAGCACTATTTTCAATAGGCAAGTGCTGGAAACAGCCTAAGTGCCCATCAGTGTATGATTAGATAAAAAATACTTTGGTACATTTACACAATGGAATACTACACAGCAGAAAGAAAGAAGGAACTCCTACCCTTTGCAACAACATGGATGGAATTAGAAAGTATTATGCTTAGTGAAATAAGCCAGTCAGTGAAAGACAAATACCACATGATCTCACCTATTACAGGATGATAATGAACAAAACAAACAACAAGCAAAACAGAACCAGATATAAGAATACAGTGAATAGACCTTCAGTAGGCAGGGGGAAATGGGGTGGGAAGAGAGGAGAGGAAGAGGCAAAGAAGGGGAGCAGTTTAGTCATGAACCTAGTATAGAAGAACCATGGACTTGGACAACAAGTGGGATTTACTTTGTGGATGAGTGGGTGGGTAGGGAAGGAGACAGAGGGGAGTAAAAGAAATTGGATGTAATACAACAACAATAAAATTAAATTACAAAAATAACATAATGACAGAAAACTTCCCTAATATGATGAGTGAAAACATTACTCAAGTTCAGGAAGCACAAGAGGTCCCAAAGAGGATAATTGCAAACAGACCCACTGCAAGACACATTATAATTAAGATGGCAAATTTCAAAGATAAAGAAAGAATGCTAAATGCATCAAGGGAGAAACAGCAAATAACATATAAGGGGGCTTCAATAAGGTTATCAAATGATTATTCAACAGAAACAATACAAGCCAGATGGGAATGGCAAAAAATATTCCAAGTAATGGGAAACAAAGACCTGCAAACAAGAACACTGTACCCAGAAAGGCTCTCATTCAAAATGGAAGGAGAAATAAGGAGTTTCCCAGACCAAAAAAGACTAAAAGAATACATATCTACCAAACCAGCATTGCAAGAAATGCTAAAGGGTTTGCTTTAAAGAAATGAAGTAACAGAGAGACAGACAGAAGTGCAGGTACGAAGAGGAAAAATGGCAATAAATAAGTATCAATCAATAATAACCTTAAATGTAAATGTAGTAAATGCACCAATCAAAAGACATAGGGTAGCTGAATGAATAAGAAAACATGACCCACATATATGCTGTTTTCAAGAGACACACCTCAGAACAAAAGATCAACAAAGATTGAAAGTGAAGGGATAGAAAAATATATACCAAGCAAATGGACATGAATAAAAGGCTGGAGTAGCAATCTTTATTTCAGACAAAATAGATTTTATGATGAAGGCCATAAAAAGGGACAAAGAAGGACATTTCATAATACTTAAAGGAACAATCCATCAAGAAGAAATAATTCTGGTAAACATATATGCACCCAACATAGGAGATCCAAATTATATAAGGAAAATCTTGGAGGACTTCAGATGGATATAGACAGCAACACACTCATAGTAGGGGATTTTAATAGCCCACTATGAACAATAGACAGATCTTAAAAAAAAAAAAAAAAGTCATTAAGGATGTTGTGGCATTGAAAAACACTCTAGAGGAAATGAACCTGAGATATACAGAACATTTTACCACAAAGAAGCAAAATACACATTCTTTTCAAATGCACATGGATCATGCTCTAAGATAGACCACAGGGTAGGTCACAAGACAAGCCTCCACAAATATAGGAAAACTGAAATCATACCAAGCATCTTCTTAGATCACAATGGCTTGAAACTAAACACCAATCTCAAGGGGAAAAAACAACAACAACAAAAAACACTAACTAATGGAGACTGAAAACATGGTCTTAAGAAAGGAATGGGTAAACAATGAGATCAAAGATGAAATAAAAAAATTTCTGAAAACAAGTGACAATGAATAAACAACAGCCAAAAACATAGAGGACATAGCAAAGGCAATCCTCAGAGGGAAATTTATAGCAATACAGTTCTACCTACAAAAGACAGAGGAAGCTTGTACAAACAGCCAAACCATAAAGTGGCAAAAACTAGACGAGCAAAAAGAGACACAGCCTAGAGCAAGTAGAGGGAAAAAAACCCATCAATATCAGAGCAGAAATAAATAACTTAGAAACTCAAAGTGCAATTCGAAGAATCAATAAGTCCAAGACCTGGTTCTTTGAAAAAATAAACAAAATTGACAAGCCTTTAATCAGACTCATCAAGAAGAAGACAGAGAGGACCCAAATGAACAGAATCAGAAATGACAGAGAAGAAATCACAACTGATATTTCAGAAGTACAAAGGATTGTAAAAAATGACTACAAACACTTTTATGGCAAGAAATATGAAAACCTGAGTGAAGTGGAAACATTTCTAGAAGTGAATAATCTACCAAAACTGAATGCAGAAGAAGAACAAATTTTGAATCAACCAATAACAACTAGTGAAATTGAAGAAGTAATCCAAAATTGCCCAAACCTTAAGAGATCCTGAGCAGATAACTACCTACACAAGAGAAATCACTGAAACATTTAGTGAAGAATTAACTCCTATCATTCTCAACTATTCCAAAAAAATCCAACAGGATGAAAGACTCCCAAACTCTTTCTATAATGACAGTAATATTCTAATCCCAAAACAAGGTCAAGACACAACTAAGAAAGAAAGCTACAGGCCAGTATCTCTGATGAACATAGATGCTAAGATTCTCGACAAAATATTGGCCAACCAGATCTAGCAATATATTAAAAAGATCATACCATGATCAAGTGGGTTTCATCCCAGGAATGCAAGGGGATATAACATTTGCAAATCAATGAATGTAATATACCACATCAACAAATTGAAAGATAAATACCATACGATCATGTCAATAGATGTTGAAAAAGCATTTGATAAAGTACAGCACCATTTGTGATAAAAACACTGATCAAATTGGAAATAGAGGGTCTATGCCACACATCATAAAGGCCATATATGAGAAACATAAAGTCTATATAATACTCAACAGGCAAAAACTAAAAGCTTTCCCCCTAAGATCAGGAAGAGGACACGGCTGTCCACTTTCTCCACTTCTGTTCAACATCATGTTGGAAGTTCTAGCCAAAGCTATCAGAGAAGGAAAGGGAATAAAATGTATGTAAATTGGAAAGGAGGAAGTCAAACTGTCTTTTTTTGCAGATGATGATAGTGTACAAATTAATCCTGATAGTCTCCACCAAAAACTTACTCAACTAAACAATCAAATTTAGCCAAATAGCTGGATATAATACTTAATATTCAGAAGTAAAAAGCATTTTTGTATACTAATAATTAAATATAAGAAATAGAAGCTACAAAACAAACCCCATTTACTATAGCAACAAGAAAAATAAAATACTTAGGAATAAACTTAACCAAGGAGGTAAAAGACCTGTAATCAGAAAACTACAGAACACTGAAGAAAGAAACTAAGGACGATACAAATAAATGGAAGCTTAACCATGTTCATGGATGGGAAGAATTAACATTATTAAAATGTCTATTCTACCCAAAGCAATTAATAAAGTCAATGCTATGACAATTAAACTACCAATGTCATACTTCAAAGAGATAGAAAAAATACTTCAAAACTTTATATGAAGCCAAAAATGTCCACAAATAGCCACAGTAATCTTTTTTTTTTATTTTTTATTTTTTGGTCATTTAATTTTATTGTGGTTGTATTACATCCATCCTCTTTTTACTCCCCTCTGTCCCCTTCCCCACCCACCCACTCACCTACAAAGTAAATACCACTTGTCCATGTTCATAGTTCTTCCATACTAGGTTCTTGTCTAAACTGCTCCCCTTCTTTGTCTCTTCCTCTCTTCTCCTACCACCCCATTTCCCCCTATTCACTGTATTCCTATATCTGGCTCAGTTTTTGGTTGTTGTTTGTTTTGTTCATTGGTGTCTGGTAATGGGTGAGAACATATGATACCTGTCCTTCACTGACTGGCTTATTTCACTAAGCATAATACTTTCTAGTTCCATCCATGTTGTTGCAAAGGGAAGGAGTTCTTTCTTTCTGCTCTGTAGTATTCCATTGTGTAAATGTACCAAAGATTTTTGATCCAATTACCTGCTGATGGGCACTTAGACTGTTTCCAGCACTTGCCTGTTGTAAATAGTGCTTCTATGAACATAGGGGTACATAGGTTCTTATGAATTGGTGTTTCAGGATTCTTTGGTTATAGTCCTAGTAGTGGAATTGCTGGATCAAAAGGCACTCTCCTTTTTAGTTTTTAAAGGAAACTCCATATTGTTTACCATAGTGGCTGCACTAGCCTGCATTCCCACCAACAGTGCACCAGGATTCCTTTATGCCAACATCCTCTCCAACACTTGTTGGTTGATTTGTTGATGACTGCCATTCTGACAGGTGTGAGGTCTTATCTTACTGTGGTTTTAATTTGCACCTCTTTGATGGCTAGTGATGTTGAGCATTCTTTCATATGCCTCTGGGCCCTTTCTATGTCTTCCTCAGTGAGTTGTCAAAACAGGTTTTTTTTCCCATTTTTAAACTGGGCTGTCTGTCTCTCTGTGATGATTCACATGAGTTCTTTATATATTTTGGATATCCAACCCTTGTCTGAGGTATCATTGGCAATTATGTGTTCCCATACAGTTGGTTACCTTTGAATTTTGCTGGTGTTTTCTTTAGCAGAACAGAAACTTTTCAACTTTATATAGTCCAATTTGTTTATTTTTCCTTTTATTTCATTTGTTCTTGAAGAAGTATCAGTAAACATATTTCTGTATAGATATCAAACGTTTTACTGCTTATATTTTTCTCCAGGACCTTTATGGTGGCATTGCTTATGTTTAAGTCCTTTATCTATCTTGAGTTTCTTCTGGTATATAGATTAAGTTGGTGGTCTAGTTTTATTTTTTGCAATTCCCTATTCAGTTCTCCCAACACCACTTGAAGAAGTGACTGTTTTTACTCCTTTTTATGTTCCTTCCCCCATTGTCAAATATTAATTGGCCATAGAGTCCTGGGTTTATTTCTGGGCTCCCAATTTTTTTCCATTGATCCATATGTCTATTCTTATGCCAGTACCAGACAGTTTTGATAACAGTAGCCTTGTAGTATAATTTGAAGTACTGTGATTCCTCCTACCTTGTTCTTCTTTCTCAAGATTGCTGTGGCTATTCATGGGTGTTTTTGGCTCCACATAAATTTTTGAAGTATTTTTTCTATTTCTGTGAAGTCTGTCACTGGTATTTTAATTGGGATTACATTGAATATGTAGATTGCTTTGGGTAGTATGGACATTTTAATGATGTTAATTCTTCCTATCCATAAACTTGGTATATGCTTCCATTTATTTGTGTCTTTTTTATGTTCTTTCTTCAGTGTTCTGTAGTTTTCTGATTACATGTGTTTTACTTCCATGGTTAAGTTTATTCCTAGGTACTTTATTTTTCTTGTTGCTATAGTAAATGGGATTTGTTTTCTAGCTTCTATTTCTGATGTTTCATTATTGATATAAAAATGGTTTTGATTTCTGAATATTGACTTAGTATCCAGCTATATTGCTAAATTTGCCTATTAGGTCGAGTAAGATTTTGTTGGAGTGTATCGGTTTATTTATTTATTTTTAATTTTATTATTGTTTTATTACATCCATCCCCTTTTTGCTCCCCTCTGTCCCCCTCCCCACCCACCCATTCCCCCCAGTCAATCCCACCTCTTGTCCATGTCCATGATTCCTTTATACTAGGTTCTTGTCTAAGCTGATCCCCTTTCTTGCCTCTGCCTACCCGCTACCCCAACCGCTTTAACCCTGACCACTGAAGGCCTGTTCCTTATATTCATATATTTGGTTCTGTTTTGCTTGTTGTTAGTTTTGCTCATTATTGTCCCGTAATGGGTGAGATCATATGATATTTGTCCTTCACTGACTGGCTTATTTCACTAAGCATAATACTCTCCAGTTCCATCCATGTTGTTGCAAAGAGTACAAGTTCCTTCTTTCTTTCTGCTTTATAGAATTCCATTGTGTAAATGTACCAAAGTTTTTTGATCCAATCATCCACTGATGGGCACTTAGTCTGTTCCCAGCACTTGGCTATTGTAAATAGTGCCGCTATGAACATAGGTGTGCATAGGTTTTTATGAATTGGTGTTTCAGGATTCTTTGGGTATAGTCCAAGTAGTGGAATTGCTGTATCAAAAAGCAGTTCTATTTTTAGATTTTAAAGGATACTCCATACTGTTTTCCATAGTGGCTGCAGCAGCCTGCATTCCCACCAACAGTGCACTAGGGTTCCCTTTGACCCACATCCTCGCCTACACTGTTGTTTGTTGATTTGTTGATGATTGCCATTTTGAGAGGGGTGAGGTGGTATCTTACTGTGGTTTGAATTTGCATCTCCCTGATGGGTAGTGATGTTGAGTATTCCTTCATATGCCTCTAGGCCCTTTATATGTCTTCATCAGTAAGTTGTCTGTTTAGGTCTTTTGCCCTTTTTTAAATTGGGCTGTCTGTCTCCCTGGTGTTGAGTCCCATAAGTTCTTTGTATATTTTGGATATCCAACCCTTGTCTGAGGTATCAATGGCAATTATATTTTCCCATACAGTTGGTTCCCTTTGAATTTAGCTGAACAGAATCTTTTCAATTTGATATAATCCCAATTTTTGATCTGTTCTTTTATTTCCTTTGCCCTTGAAAAAGTATCAGTAAACATATTTCTCCCTTGGATATAAAAAATTTTACTGCCTATTTTTTTCTCCAGGACCTTTATGGTGGCACTGCTTATGTTTAAATCCTTTATCCATCTTGAGTTTCTTCTGGTATATGGTTTAAGTTGGTGGTCTAGTTTTATCCTTTTGCATGTTGATGTCCAGGTCTCCCAACACCACTTGTTGAAGAGACTGTTTTGACTCCATTTTATATTCCTTTCCCCTTTGTGAAGTATTAATTGTCTGTAGAGTCCTGGGTTTATTTCTAGGCTCTCTATTCTGTTCCATTGATCTATATGTCTATTCTTATGCCAGTACCAGATAGTTTTGATGACAGTAGCCTGTAGTATTATTTGATGCCCGGTATTGTAATTATTCTTACCTTGTTCTTCTTTCTCAAGATTGCTGTGGCTCTGTTTGTGAGCATTTTTGGTTCCTTATAAGTTTGTGAAGTAATTTTTCTATTTCTGTGAAGTCTCTCATTGGTATTTTAATTGGGATTGCATTGAATATGTAGATTGCTTTGGGTAGTATAGACATTTTAATGATGTTAGTTCTTCCCATCCATGAATGTGGTATATGCTGCCATTTATTTGTATCTTCCTTAATTTCTTCAATGTTCTGTAGTTTTCTGAGTACAGGTCTTTTACCTCCTTAAGTTTATTTTTGGAACTTTATTTTTCTTGTTGCTATGATAAATGGGATTTGTTTTCTGACTTCTATTTCTGATGTTTCATTATTGGTGTACAAAAATGCTTTTGTTTTCTGGATATTGACTTTATATCCAGCTATTTTGCTAATTTTGATTATTAGGTCTAGTAGGTGTTTGGTGGAGTCTACTGGGTTTTGTATATACAATAGCATATCATCTTCAAATAATGACAATTTGACTTCATCCTTTCCAATTTGGATGTCTTTGATTCCTTTTTCTTCTCTGATGGCTATGGCTAGAACTTCCAAGATGGTGTTGAACAGAAGTTGAGAAAGTGGACAGCCTTGTCTTGTTTCTAATCTTAGGGGAAACCTTTTAGGTTTTGTCTGTTAAGTATGATGTTGGCTTCAGATTTCTCTTATATGGCTTTAATGATGTTGAGGTATGCTCCCTCTATTCCCATTTTACTGAGTGTTGTTTCTTTTTTATCATAAATGTTGCTGTACTTGATCAAATGCTTTTTCAGCATCTATTGTTATGATCACACGGTTTTTGAATTTCTATTTGTTGATGTGGTGTATTACATTTATTGATTTACGAATGTTGTACCATCCTTGCATCCCTGGGACGAAACCCACTTGATCATGGTGTATGACCTTTATAAAGTACTGCTGAATCCGGTTGGCCAATGTTTTGTTGAATATCTTAGCATCTATGCTCATCAGAGATATTGGCCTATAGTTTTCTTTCATAGTTTTGTCTTGACCTGGTTTTGGGGTCAGAATAATATTGGCCTCATAGAAAGAGTTTGGGAGTCTTCCCTCTTCCTGGATATTTTGGTATAGGTTGAGAAGGATAGGAGTTAGTTCTTCGTTAAATGTTTGGTAAAATTCACCTGTGTATCCATCTTGGCTGGGGCTCTTGTGTTTGGGAGGTTTTGGATTACTTCTTCAATTTCTCTAGCTGTTATTGGCCTATTCAGGCTTTCTACTTGTTCTGGATTCAGTTTTGGTTGATTAAACATTTCCAGAAATGTGTCAATTTGACCCAGGTAGTCATATTTCTTGTCATATAGTTGTTTGTAGTAATTTCTTACAACCTTTTGTATTTCTGAAGTATCAGTTGTGATTTCGCCTCTGTCATTTCTGATTCTGTTTATTTGGGTCCTCTCTCTCTTTTTCTTGAATTGTCTCGTTAAAGGTTTGTTGATGTTTTTGATTTTTTCAAAATACCAGTTCCTGGACTTTTTAATCATTTGAATCATAGTTTGATTCTCTAATTTATTTAGTTCTGCTCTGACCTTGATAATTTCCTTCTTTCTACTTGCTCTGGGCTTTGTCTGTTGTTGCTGCTCTAGTTCTTATAGTGTTATGGTTAGGTTGTTTTTTAAACTTCTTGTGACCTTTTTTGGTAGGCCTGTATTGCTATGAATTTTCCTCTGAACACTGCCTTTGCTGTGTCCCATATGTTTTGGACTGTATTTTTTTCATTGTTATTTGTTTCCAGAAACTTTTTGATTTCACCTTTGATCTCATTATTAATCCATTCATTACTTAAAAGCATGTTATTCAGTCACCATGAGTTAGGGTGTTTTTGTTTTTCTCTTGAGATTGGTTTCTAGTTTCAAGCCATTATGATCTGTGAAGTTGCTTGATATGATTTCAGTTTTCCTGTATTTGTGAAGGCTTGTCTTGTGACCTATTATGTGGTCTATCTTAGAGTATGTTCCATGTGCTTTTGAAAAGAATGTGTATTTTGCTTCCTTGGGGTAAAAGTTTCTGTATATTTCATTTAGGTTCATTTCCTCTAAAGTGTTTTTAATGCCACAGCATCTTTATTTTCTTTTTGTTTGGAATATCTGTCCATTGTTGATAGAGGGATATTAAAATCCCCTGCTATTATTGTGTTGCTGTCTATATCCTTCTTGAAGTCCTCCAATATTTTCCTTACATATTTCAGAGCTCCTATATTGGATTCATGTATGTTTACCAGAGTTATTTCTTCTTGATGGATTGTTCCCTTAAGTATTACTAAATGTTTGTCATCTCTTTTTATGGCCTTCATTGTAAAATCTATTTTGTTTAAAATAAATATTGCTACTCCAGCCTTTTTTTCATGTCCATTTCCTTGATATATATTTTTCCTTCCTTTCACTTTCTATCTTTGTTGATCTTTTGTTCTGAGGTGGATATCTTGAAGACAGTGTATATGAGGGTCTAGTTTTCTTATTCATTCAGTGACCCTGTATCTTTTGATTGATCTTTTGATTTGATGAATCATTTAATTCATTTACATTTTAGGTTATTATCGATTGATACTTATTTATTGCCATTTTCCAACTTTGTACCTGTGTTCCTTTTGGCTCTCTCTGTTTCTTTATTTTTTGTTTTTTAAAGCAGACACTTGAGCATTTCCTGACATGCTTGTTTGGTAAAGGGGTATTCTTTTTTTTTTTTTTTTTTTTAATTTTT
>PVIW01018172.1:0-12265 GCA_004026585.1 Noctilio leporinus | reverse complement strand
ATCAGCAAAATTCAAAGGGAACCAACTGTATGGGAAAACATAATTGCCAATGATACCTCAGACAAGGGTCTGATCTCCAAAATATATAAAGAACTAATGCAACTCAACACCAGGGAGACAGACAGCCCAATTAAAAAATGGGTAAAGGACCTGAACAGACAACTCACTGAGGAAGATATACAAAGGGCCCAGAGGCATAAGAAAGAATGCTCAATATCACTAGTCATCAGAGAGATGCAAATTAAAGCCACAATAAGATACTACCTCACACCTGTCAGAAAGGCAATCATCAGCAAATCAACAAACAACAAGTGTTGGCGAGGATGCGGGGCAAAGGGAACCCTCATACACTGTTGGTGGGAATGTAGGCTGGTGCAGCCACTGTGGATAACAGTATGGGGTTTCCTTAAAAAACTATAAATGGAACTGCCTTTTGATCCAGCAATTCCACTACTTGGACTATACCCAAAGAATCCTGAAACACCAATTCATAAGAACCTATGTACACCTATGTTCATAGCGGCACTATTTACAATAGCCAAGTGCTAGAAACAGCCTAAGTGTCCATCAGTGGATGATTGGATCAAAAAACTTTGGTACATTTACACAATGGAATTCTATATAGCAGAAAGAAAGAAGGAACTTGTACCTTTTGCAACAACATGAATGGAACTGGAGAGTATTATGTTTAGTGAAATAAGCCAGTCAGTGAAGGATAAATATCATATGATCTCACCCATTATGGGACAATAATGAGCAAAACTAACAACAAGCAAAACAGAACCAATATATGAATACAATGAATAGGCCTTCAGTGGTCAGGGGGAAAGAGGATGGGGGGAAGGGGGAGGCAGAAACAAGAAAGGGGAGCAGCTTAGACAAGAACCTAGTATAAAGCAACCATGGACATGGACAACAGGTGGAACTGACTTTGCGGGTAATGGGTGGGTGGGGAGGGGGACAGAGTGGAGCAAAAGGGGATGGATGTAATACAACAACAATAAAATTAAAAAAAAAAAAAAAGAAAATGACAGCAGCTAACACACACACACACACACACACACACAAAGAATACATGCTAAAACATGGATAAGCCTTGGAAACACTATGCTAAGGGAAAGAAGTCAGTCACAGAAGAGCACACAATGTATATATAATTCCACTGATATGAAATGTCTAGAATAGTCAATTCTTTATAAACAAAAAGCATATTGGAGGTTATCTGGTGATAGGAAGGAGTGGGAAAGACCAGGGCATGACTGCCAATAAAATAAATATGAGTATTCTTACTGGTGATAAAAGTGTTCTAAAATTAGGTTACAGTGATTGTTGCACAAATCTATAAATACATGAAAAAATCATCCAACTATACACTTTAAGTAGCTAAATGTTAAGGTATGTAAATTATATCTTAATAAAGATATTTTTTAAATTATGCCAAACTGCAAACCTTTATGAGTCCCTAAAAGCCATCCATACAGCTACCTGCTAACAGAAGGGACTAGGCATATTTATCAACCTATACCCCAAGCACTGGTCTAAAACTGGACTAGCTTGGGGACACCACAGTACCAAATACATGCATTCCAAATACTTTGCGTATCTAAGAATTACCAAAGCCTAACAGCTCTGGCTGCCAATTTTGGTTCCATTTACTGCAGTAAACATTGACTGAGGCCAGCACAGGCCAAGGATTATGTTTAGGATATAAGGACATAAACTGGTACAGCAATTACAAAAAACTGTATGGAAGTTCCCCAAAAAATTAAAAATAAAACTACTTTATAGCCCAGCAATTTCCACTTCTGGATATTTATATAAAGACATACAAAACACTAATTCAAAAAGACATATATACCCCTATGTTCACTGCAGCATTACTTATAGTAGCCAAGATATGAAAGTAACCAAAGTGTCCATCCACAGATGAGTGGACACAGAAGATGTAGTAAATACAGGGTGGGGCAAAAGTAGGTTTACAGTTGTGAGTACACAAAACACAGAATCTATTCTGTGTTATTTATTAATTATTGTATTAATTTCCATACAAACAACTGTAAACCTACTTTTGCCCCACCCTTTATATACAATGGAATATTACTTAACCATAAAAGAGTGAAGTCCTACTATCTGCAACATGTATGGACCTAGGATACTATGCTAAGTGATTTCACTTATATGTGAAATCTAAAGAACAAAATTAATGAACAAAACAGATTCACAGATACAGAGAACAAACTGACAGCTACCAGAGTCGGGTGAGGGGGCTGAGTGAAAAAGGGGAAGGCATTAAGAAATACAAATTGATTGTTACAAAACAGTCATGGGAAATAAAGTACAACAAAGAGAATGTGACCAATAATATTATAACTATCTATGGTGCCAGTGGGTACTAGACTTATCAGAGGGGATCACGTCATAAATTGTATAAATGTCTAACCACTATGCTCTGCACCTGAAACTAATATAATATTGAATGCAGAAATAGCGTGCCCAATGCCCCAGAAACTCATAGCCTGTTAAATCTGAGACAAACATGCATGTACAACATTCAAGGTTGGTGCCCTACGTGCAAACTACAGGGATAAGTATAGTGGGGCAGAGAAACAGTACAAATTAATTTTGTCTTGAGATGGATGACCCACAGAAGTTTCATAGGAATGACACCTGAGCAGGGCTTTTAAAAGGCTTAGTAGAGGAGAATGGTGCAGTAAAGTGGGGAGGGGGACAAACCACAGCCAAGGCAATGAAGAGACGAAAGTGATAGCAAAGAGGCTTTAGGGCTGAGAGAAATTTGGGAACAAAAGGGCTGAGACAAGAATATTAGAAGATGAGTGTAGGCCAGCTCATGGAACATCTTCTGGATAGGCTATATTTTATAAATCTTATCCTGAAGGCAAGAATGAACCATTGAAGGGTTTTATGTAGGTGGATGAAGTGATCACACTTTTTCTGAAATAACATCCCAATAATTGTTTGTAGGATGACAATCCCCTAGAAAAAAGGGTTCATCAGCTTTTATTTACCCATGTAATTAGAGTTAATGCACTTTTACATGAAATTTTATGTAGAACTCCAAGATGTAAATAGCAGAAAGCAAAGCTCTTCTGGTTGAAATAGTGGTGGAGGGCCTGGCACCCTGCCGGGACAACACTAATTTAGCCCCCAGCACAGAAGAACCCTGTGTGCTCTGGAGAAGATAGTGTGGGAAGCTTTGGACTAAAAAAAGGTCATAATAAAATACTGGAGATTAATTAGGAAGCTATTATAATAGCCCAGGAGGAAAATGATCAGTTCTAAAATAAGTAGAAATGATGGAGAAAAAGGAGAAAAGAGTGCAGAAAGTTTCAAGAGGTATAGAATTGACAGGCTTTGATGACTGACTAGATGCAGAGAGTTCGGAAGAAAGAACCAAGGATAACCTGCGGGCCTCAGGCATAGTGATGAGAAACTGCTATAATGATCAAAGGAAACGTACAAGGGCCACTTGACTTTCCTAAAGATATTTCAACCAAATAATTCCCAAAATTGAACTGCTGTCCCTCTCTCTCTCAAATCTGTCCCCAGAGCTGGGTTTCATCATCTTGGTATGTGGCAGCAGACTGATGCTGGTGCTTGAGCCAGGAATCTGGGAAGCTCCTCTGTCATCTGCTCTCCCCAGTCCCCACATTCAGCCCATGACCAAGTGCCACTGATTTGAATTCCAAAACTTGTTCCATCTGTCCACCACTTTTTTCTCATTGCCACTACTCTTCTTTATGCCTCCAATATCTCACTTCTTCATTTCTCCAACAGCCCCATAATCAGCCTCCTTGACTCATTCCATTCCAGTCTATACACAAGGATGACCTTTGTAAAGAGTAAAACCCTTCAATGGCTTCCCATTGAAGTCTAAAGTCTAAAGATAGGGAACATGTCCTGTTTTATCCAGCTAGGAACACCCAGTGGCTAATGTCTAGTACACTGAAAAAATGAAAGAGAGAGGTCTGGGTCTGGGGCAAGATGATGAGTTCAGCTACAGGCCTGTTAGGTTTGGGGGTCTGTGTATATCCAAGTAGAGTTACCCTGCTGGCAGCAAAGGACAATATGGGCCTGGCTCTGACCTGACATTTGGCTTCACTATTTCAGGCCTGACAAAGTAGAGTTATCTACGTAAACAGGACTAAGACTATTTTAGATAATCATGAACTAAGTTAATAAAGCTTGAAGCTAGCTCAGCTTCTTAGAAAAGATTAAAGTGCCACTCTACTCTGAAATTCTGAGATGCTGGGTCAGGTCTACGTTAGCACTCCAAGGGCAACAGAAACAACTGACGTAGCACTAGATTTGTAGTGGGATGTTCAAAAGGAGCAATTTGGTAGCAAAGCCTCTTCAAATTACTTTTGCAACACCTCAGCTCTGTGATGTCCTCACCAATTTCCAAATGATTTCACTAGTTAATCGCAATCATTCCTGATTCTCAGACAGTACTTCTGGGGTGGTGCCTGAGAGTCTGTATTCTGACCACCACACCAGGCAATTTCTCAGTCTGAGAATGCCACCAACTTAATAGTTTAGGAAATAAATGCAAAAGTTATTTTCTTTCCTCTCTCCTGCTGACCCCTGATATCTTATTGAAGGATGTGGCTGCTATAAGAATTTTCAAACAATAAAATTAAGTTCTAATTTGCTGTTGCTTCCGATGGTACTATGCAAAATCCTCAATGTAAGTACTGTACATGACAAATGTTAAGAGCTGTCAGAGAGCTGCTAACAAGTAACAACTGCTTTTCCAAATGCAGGCATAGGAGACACTGGTTATAATTTTCAATATCCTTTTTCCTCCTCAGCTGTCTCCATTGTCAGTATTTCTTAATTACTGTATACAAAGCTCTCAAGTTCAGTAAGATGATAATGGCATCTATCTATATATCAATTGTTTAAATGCTATATTAAATAATTATTTAAATATTTCAACTTTTAAAATGGAGCACTCCAGGGAGCACAGTCGGCTTCTGAGCCAGTAGCTGCTTTCTTACTCAGGTGATCACAGGCAACAATCTGGTAACTGAGCATCCTAAGGTTTTAAATTGATTCATGTTTGATCATATATCATTTATTTTACATCTACAAAGGACTGTTGATTAAATACAGAAAACATAATAAGTCAATATAGAACACAAACATTAAATCCTGTAACTTCAAGTCAAAATGAGTTTTACCAGCTCTGTATTACTGAAGTCTGATCTGATTTCTGACATCTTACAACAAAATGTCTTCAATACTTCAAAATCCAATGGGAAAATAAAGGAAAAAATATGGCAAATATAACATCTAAACTGGCTTTTCATTTACAGAGAATTAAGATTGCTCCCACAATGTGTTATTTGCCTGAAATGTATTTACAAATAGCAGTTTAAAGTATTTTATCAATTATTGTATTTAAAAAGAAAAAGGCCCAAAATCATTTTTTAATGGGACAAAACACTAGACTTTTAATTCACTGGGTGATGGAGTAAATTATTCTTTGTGATGCTTGAACACAACCTTAATTTCATTCTGTACTTTATTGTATATTCTTTCCCTAAAACATGTCATTTTAAAATCTGTTTTATTTTACATGATTAACTTATGGTAATTTAAGCCACATTGTTACCTATACAAAATAATGTATGAATAAAGACATTCATTTTAATAGTTTATAATTGTAAAAGACTAGAAATAATCTGAGAATTCATCAATGGGGGAACAAATTATGGTACAGCCATAAAATGAAATGTTTTGCCGACATAAAGAAAAGCATAATGGAGCCCTGGCTGGTAGCATAGTGGATAAGGTGCCGGCCGATGAACCCAAAGGTCGCTGGTTCGATTCCCCAGCCAGGGCACATAATCAGGTTGCAAGCCAGGTCTCCAACCAGGTCTGTGGCTAAGCAGATGAAAGGCAACCATACATTGATTCTTCTCTCCCTCTCTTCCTCTTTCTCTTCCCCTCTCTCTGGAAATAATAAATAAAATCTTTAAAAAATAGAATAAAATAAAATAATTTTAAAAAAGAAAAGCATAATGGAACATACAGGCATGGTGTGCTATACTATGTGTATAGAGCGAATGGGGATAAGTGATAAATGGTTGTGATTGCTTAAAATATGCTTAAAATAACTTTAGAATAATACCTTTTTAAAAGATTTTTATTCATTATTTTTAGAAAGAGGGGAAGGGAGGGAGGCAGAGAAGGAGAGAAACATCAATGTATGGTTGCCTTTCACCTGCCTCCAGATGGAGCTGGCTGGAGACCTGGCTTGCAACCTGAGTATGTACCCTGATTGGGAATCAAACCAGTGACCCTTGGGTTCACAGGCTGGTGCTCAATCCACTGAGCCACATAAGCCAAGGCTAGAATGATACTTTTTAAAATAATTAACACTGGCTGCCTGTGAACAAGACAAATTGGAAGAATGGGGCCAAGAAAATCTTTTTGGTAAGTTTTATTTTATTTTTACTTGGAATTTGAGGCATGTGAATTATATAACATATTCCAAGGGGGAAAAAAATGGTTAAAATAATGGCTTTTTTTTAAAAAAAAAAAAAAGGAAACCATGTCTAAGGTTGTTAAAGATGTGAATACTTTAAAAAATGTAGTACTCAGTAACAAGGTTACTTATAAAGAAACCATCACAATTGTGTCTGTTATCTTAAAACTGCTCCTTCCATATATGCCCCTTGAGTCCCATGGAGCACAGCAATCTTAGAGTTAATTTCATCTCAAACTCCTTCTATGTCCCATCAGTGGTTGAAATATAAGCTACAATGGGTTCCTTCATGTCCTTGGGGCTACAAGGAAAAATGGTACAAGCATGAGCTTCTTGACAAATTCCCAGAAGTAAATGAATAAAAATGTTTGGGAAAAGATTGTTTTTCTAATCACACTGTATATCACTTGTTAAATTAAGAATTCAAAATGTCTCTTCATGTATTATATATAATGTTACATTAAATCATATATTAAGTACAAAATATAAATCAGTACTTGACAGATTATCCACTCAAGATCAATTTTATTTGAATCATATCTTCTTTTATCGCCCCAAAGTAACAGGAGGTTTTCTAAAAATTAATCGATAAGGAAGTTCTAGAAAAATAGGATCTCAGGTCACAAAAAGGTGAGCACACAGCATAACCAACTACAATCAGTGAGTAACTGACACCCAGAGTTACTGGGAAACAAAAATCACAAGATTAAAAACATAAAACAGAATGAATGAAGCAGGTTGGCTTTTGTCCTACTTTTAAAAATTAATTTATTATTGTTGTATTACATTTATCTCATTTTTCCCCCCACTGCTCTCCCCTGTCCCACCTGCTTTATCCACTCTCCCACAGTCAATCCCACAAGTTGTCCATGTCCGTGGGTCATTTATACTAGAGTTCCTTGACTAAACTGTTCCCATTCCTCCTCCCCTCCTCACACTGAAACTTTGTTCCTTATTTCCATGCCTCTGGTTCTATTTTGCTCCTTTGTTTTGTTCATTAGTCTCCTGTATTAGGTGAGATCATATGGTATGTCTTTCACTGACATCCATGGTGTCACAAAAGGTAGCAGTTTCTTTTTTTCTGCTGTGTAGTATACTTCATTGTGTAAATGTACCAAAGTTTCAGTCCATTCATCCATGGATGGGCACTTAGGCTGTCTCCAGCACTTGGCTATTGCAAATAGTGCTGCTATGAACATAGGGGTGCATAGGTTCTTCTGAACTGGTGTTTCAGGGTTCTTTGGGTATAATCCTAGCAGTGAAACGGATGGGTCAAAAGGCAGTTCCATTTTTAGTTTTCTGAAGAAATTCCATACTGTTTGCCACAGTGGCTGCACCAGTCTGAATTTCAACCAACAATGCTTGAGGGTTCCTTTTCTTCACATCCTCATCAGCACTTGTTGTTTGTTGATTTGTTAACGATGGCCATTCTAACAGTTGTGAGGTGGTATCTTGTTGTTTTAACTTGCATCTCTCTGATGGCTAGTGATGTTGAGCATCCTTTCATGTGCCTGTTGGCCCTTTGTACGCCCTCCTTAGAGAAGTGTCTGTTTAAATCAAAAAAGGTTGATTTTTCAATTCACCATCCAACCTCAAATGGGCATTACCACTGTTCATCTCTCACCTAGTTTCCAGCAGATTCTTCCAAAGTTCTTCCAAAGATTCATCTTTCATAAATTCCTTTTCCCATCCTACCTTTCCAACTTTCAACAAACATCTCAGTTTCCATCTTGACCAGAAGAAATTGAAGGTATTCTCTCCCTGCCTCACCAGAGTATCCACTCTAACCTATCCTTTCACCCTTCTCTCCCATCCTACAGGAAGCAGGGTCACCCCTTCCTCACTTTAAATCACCTCATAACCTTTCACCAATATTCTGTTTGCACACCATCCAGCCAATTCACATCTCAAGAGCCTTTTTCTTTAACCCATTCCTTTGTGTGTTCAAGAAAAAGCAAAGATATTTTGTTATTTTGAATTTTTCTCCTCTAATGTTATATTTCTCTCCTTTGTCTAGTCAAGCTGCTCAAACACATGACCCATCCCCATTACCTTACGTCCACCTTCATCCCTCAGGAAAGGTAGACTTCAGGCTCATATCATTTACTTACCAAAGCTCTTTAATGGCCCCCTAATCACTGAATCACAAGTAAAAGGGACCCTTCAAGCTTATCTACTCCATTTAGTTTATTATACAGATAAGGAAACTGAAACCTGTAATTCATTTGACCAATATTATACAGTGAATCAGTATGACCTGGAATCATGACAACCTCCATCCAAAAAAACATACATTTATTGCTTAAAAAAAACTAATGCAAGTAAGATAAACCTTACTCAGGATTACTTCTGGTATCCACAAAAGAAAATAGAAGAGGCACATTTACAATCTGAAATGGTCAATATACTATAGCAACAGATAATCCACAGTACATTTCAGTTGGCTTTGACATATGGCCTTTAACATTATTAATTCGTAAACATCTAAACCAAGTAATAAAGCCCTGGCTGGTGGCATAGTGGATAAGGCGCTGGCCTGCAAACCCAAAGGTCCCTGGTTTGATTCCCTACCCAGGGCACATAGCCAGGTTGCAAGCCAGGTCTCCAGCCAGGTCTGCAGCTGGAGGCAGGTAAAAGGCAACCATACATTGATCTCTCTCTCTCTCTCTCTCTCTCTCTCTCTCTCTCTCTCTCTCTCAATAATAAATAAAATATATTTTTTTAATTTTTAAATAAATAAACCAAGTAAAATTCCATTGTGAAATCTTTTCAGGAAGGTCAATTTTCCTCTGAGTTATCTCTGCTCCTCCCTCAAACATGCACTTGTTTGCAGTACACAAAGATCCTGTTCAAAGGAAATAAAGGAGTAGTTTGAAGAGAAAGAAAAACCAGGAAATAAGCAAGGAACATCTAGGAGAAGAAAGTTATGGTGATTGCTAACTGTGTACTTAAAATCCCCTACAGACCTCTTTTCAAATATTTTTGGTCATTCTAAATAAGTCTCTGAAGTTTTCCCAAATTAGGGTTTAACTTCTTTTACAAATAAACATGTTCATCTGAGCATGAAGAGTACATTTCTTAATCTACTTGTGTTGTCTCTCACACTGTAAATTCTGAAGGCCAACCAATAGTCTTAGAGTGAAATATTTGAAATTCTACTACGGAAGTTTTCTCTCCATCCAACACCTTCTTCCATAACATCCTTTAAAATACACATATAACTATAAAAAAATAATAAGTGAGGGCTTTAAACAAAGAACAAACAGGAATTAACACATACAAAGATTATTATATTTACACTCAGCCTCTCCAGATATTCCCATTCCCAAATATTAATAATAGGGAGACTTTGTAGACTTCTTGCATCACTTTTCACTATTTGCCACACCATTTTTGGCTAACCCACAAACTGAGGAAAGTAAGATACTAAAAGGGACCAAACATCTACTTCAAAGTATGTAATACCAAGATTTCAAATTACCGAACAATTTGAAAAGTAATGTTATACTGGCTAGAAAACATAAGATACTATTTTTGATACAATAATTTTGAGTGTTTAGTAAAATCAATAAGCCAAATGAGAGGAGGAGAAAGAGTAATGAACAAATAGGGTAAAGAAAAGATGGGAGGTATGACACATAAAGGGAAAGGAGAGGCAGGACGAGAAGAGTGATCCCACCAGCTGCTTTTTGGAGCCCTGTTCTATATCAGCTTGGTTTCCATTCTCCTTCAGACTCCTATTTCAAGGCCAGGGACATCCCTGCATGGAGCACAAATTATACGCAAGAAGACAGTCCTCCCAGAAAGTGACATGCATGACTTCAGAGATTCAAGGGGGATTCCCTAGCAGTCTTAATTTGAAAGGAACAAAGATAACCACAACAGGAAAGGGAAAGGCAAGAAAGATAGGAACCATTGTGTTAGCTAACAGCACAACACTTCTCTTACTACATCAATACTCAAGCCTGGTAGCCATAAAACAGGCCATGTGGTTATCTTCAATATAATTTTAAACCCATGGAATCATACTACTTAAAAATAAACTAAGAAGCCATTTCATCAAACCTCCCTACTCAGAGGTTAAGTAGGTACTTAGGAAAATAAATCATTGCAAGGTCTACTTCAGGTATAGAAAAGTAAGCTTCTAACAGTTATCTCCTAAAAAAATAACCACTATAAACTCTGGACAATAACATATAAATTACCTTAGGGCTCTGGCAAGTGAACAAAAGTCAACATCTTTGGAAATGAAGTCTCAACCTGGAAGAAGTGACCAGCATGGGGTGATTTTCAAGTGTGTGGCTTTGCCCTGAAAACAGCCCAGTCATGGTGCTGGACAGCTAAGCTCCCATCAAAACAATTTTCTTAATGACCAGAAGATCCAGCAAAAGGAGCAAAGGGACACCAGACCTACCAGACAGTGAGAGAAAATCCTGGAAAGAACACAGCCAGGGAAGGAAACAAAGCCAGGGAAGGAAACCAAAATTATCTATAAAAACTGCTCAAGTCTCTGGTAGAATATGTAGCAGGCATGCATGGGGCAGACAAAAATTAGTCTAAACTGTGCTACAAGCATCATACATCATGGTTACAACATGTGAAGACTAAAACTCCAAAATAAAAATCTGCTGTTCAGTGGATTGGCGCTGGCCTGCAAACCCAAAGGTCACTGGTTCAATTCCCCAGTCAGGGCACATAACCAGGTTGCAAGACAGGTCTCCAGCCAGGTTTGTAGCTGGAGGCAGGTGAAAGGCAACCATACATTGATGCTTCTATCCCTTTCTTCCTTCCTCCCTGCCCTTCTCTCTGAAAATAATGAATAAAATCTTTAAAAAGAAAATAAATAAAAAATTTAAAATAAAATAAAATAAAAAATAAAAACCTTTCTGTCTATCTTTCTGTCAGAAAAATAAATAAAAGAACATGCTCCAAAGAAACAAAGACTACCAGAGAATGAGGAAGAAGCTCTGCAAAAAGGAAAGGCAGACAACCCAAAATTTAATATAAACACTACACAAGTCTCTGGCTGACCTCTGGACTACCAATGTATAGGACAGATATAGGACAGCCTAAAATGAGATCTGAGCTACTACCACCACAGGCATGACAACTGAAAGGGCTGCTTAAAAGGAAAAAATATCAACATAATTCAGAGTGAGATAACAGAAAGTCTCCACAACATAACATTCACAATGTCAAGAATATAAAATAATGCCACATAAGTACAGCCCAATTTAAAAATGGGCAAAGGACCTGAACAGACAACTCACTGAGGAAGATATACAAAGGGCCCAGAGGCATATGAAAGAATGCTCAACATCACTAGTCATCAGAGAGATGCAAATTAAAACTACATTAAGATACCACCTCACACCTGTCAGAATGGCAATCATCAGCAAATCAACAAACAAGTGTTGGTGAGGATGCGGGGCAAAGGGAACCCTCATACACTGTTGGTGGGAATGTAGGCTGGTGCAGCCACTGTGGAAAACAGTATGGGGTTTCCTTAAAAAACTGAAAATGGAACTGCCTTTTGATCCAGCAATTCCACTACCTGGACTATACCCAAAGAATCCTGAAACACCAATTCATAAGAACCTATGCACACCTATGTTCATAGCAGCACTATTTACAATAGCCAAGTGCTGGAAACAGCCTAAGTGCCCATCAGTGGATGATTGGATCAAAAAACTTTGGTACATTTACACAATGGAATTCTATATAGCAGAAAGAAAGAAGGAACTTGTACCATTT
>PVIW01018171.1:0-12266 GCA_004026585.1 Noctilio leporinus | reverse complement strand
CCCCCCTCCCCCCAACCCCTTTCCCCCTGACCACTGCAGGCTTATTCCTTGTATTCATATACTTGGTTCTGTTTTGCTTGTTGTTAGTTTTGCTCATTATTGTCCCGTAATGGGTGAGATCATATGATACCTCTCCTTCACTGACTGGCTTATTTCACTAAGCATAATACTCTCCAGTTCCATCCATGTTGTTGCAAAGGGTACAAGTTCCTTCTTTCTTTCTGCCGATTGTTCCCTTAAGTATTATGAAATGTCCATCTTTGTCCCTTTTTATGTCCTTCATTGTAAAATCTATTTTATCTGAAATCAGTATTGCTACTCCAGCTTTTTTTTTTTCATGTCCATTTGCTTGATATATAGTTTTCCATCCCTTCACTCTCAATCTGTGTCAATCTTTTGTTCTGAGGTTGGTCTCTTGAAGACAGCATATTGTGGGTCATGTTGTCTTATCCATTTGGCTACCCTATGTCTTTTGATTGGTGCATTTAATCCATTTGCATTTAAGGTTTTTATTGATTGATACTTATTCATTGCCATTTTCTCCCTTTGTGTCAGTATTCCTCTTTGGCTTTCTCTGTTTCCTCATTTTATTTGTTTACTTATTTTTATAGCAAACCCTTTAGCATTTCTTGCAATGCTGGTTTGGTAGAGATGTATATTTTCATTCTTTTTTTTGTCTGGGAAGCTCCTTATTTCTCCTTCCATCTTGAATGAGAGCCTTGCTGGGTAGAGTATTCTTGGTTGCAGCACCTTGTTTACCATGACTTGAAATACTTTTTGCCATTCCCTTCTGGCTTGAATTGTTTCTGTTGCATAATCATTTGATAGCCTTATTGGAGCCCTTTTGTATGTTATTTGTCTTTTCTCTCTTGATGCTTTTTGGATTCTCTCTTTGTCTTTGAAATTCACCATTTTAATAACAATGTGCCTTGGTGTTGGTCTGTTTGGGTTGAACCTCATTGGGACCCTTTGTGCTTCCTGCACTGGATTAATGTTTTCACTCATCATGTTAGGGAAATTTTCTATCATGACTTTTTTGAACAGGTTTTCCATTCCTTGTTTCTCTTCTCCTTCTAGTATTCCTATGATACGGATGTTGTTACGTTTCATGTTGTCCTGCAGCTCTCTTAACCCCTCTTCAGTCTTATTCAGCCTTTTTTTATTCTCTTGTACTGTCTTGGAGTATTTGTCTACATTATCCTCCAACTCGCTGATCTGGTCCTTTGCTTCCTCTAGCCTACTGTTGATTCCTTCTACTGTATTCTTCAATTCAGAAATTGTATTCTTCATTTCCTCTTGGCACTTATTGATAGTTTCCATGTCCTTTTTCATGCTGTTGTAGTTCTCAGTAAGTTCATTGTAACTTCCCTGGAGTTCTTTGTAACTTCCCTGGAGTCCGTTGTAATTTCCCTGGAGTTCTTTGTAGTTCTCCTGGAGTTGTTTACTATTTTCTTTGATGTGGCTGAGCTCACTGACCTTTTCTATCATCATTCTTTTGGATTCTTATCTGATATTCCAGGTGCCTGTGTTTCATTTTGTGTTCTTTCTGGGGATTCTTCCTTTCCTTTTGGTGATTGACTGATTCTTTTTTTCCCCATTTTGGGTGTCTGTTCTTGCTTGCTCTTTATTCATTTATTTATTTTGTTCTTTCCTTGGGTTAACCTGCTTTGCTTCCTTGCCTTAGTTGAGCACCCTTCTGTGATAGGAGATTTGTGGAGTTTATTGTTGCCGTCTCCCAGATTTTCTCCACTTGCTGTTCTTGGTGTGTCCTTTATTTGGGCTGTCTGGTTGTATTCTGGGCCTGTGGGCTTTTTGCAGAAACAAAAACAAAAAACAAAAAACAAAACAAAATAAAACAAAAACAAAAAACCAAACCAAACAAAACAAATAAAATGCAAAAGGAAAAAAGAAATAAAAATGATAATAATACTAAGAAGAAAGGGTTTAGATGGCTGTTCACCCTTAATAATCCCTGACTTGTCCAGATGGAGCCTGGACCTGAGGGCTTTTAGCAGAGGGGAAAAAAAAGAAAGAAAAAAAGGGAGAAAGTCACAAGAGAAAGAGAAATCAATATTAATAAAGACAAGGTTTCGGTGTCTGTTCACCCTTTATGGTCTCTGTTTGGTCCACGTGATGCCAGGACCAGTGGGTTTTATCAGGGAGAAAAGAAAGGAGAAAGTAAGAAAGAAAAAAAAAAGGGGGGGGGAGGGGAGAAAGTCACAACACAAAGAGAAATCAATATTAACAAAAAAAGTTTCAGCTTTGTGTTCCCCCTTTATGATTTCTGATTGGTACTGGTAGAGCCAGAACCTGTGGGCTTTACCAGGAAGAAAAGGAAAAGAAAAATTAAAAAAAAAAAAAAAGAGGAAGGAAGGAAAGAATAAAGAAAGGGTTTAGAAAGGCTGAGGAAGGGAGAAATACCTAGATTGAGGACTGGGAATGCGTTATAGCCACAGAGTGAGTAGACTTTAATTCGAGAGTAGGGGGAGGGTGTTGCATATTTAGGTGGATTGGGGTATGGTGGGGATTAAGAATATGTGAGAAATAACTTTTGGAAAGGATATGTTGGGGATTAATAGTTCATATTGCTCTTGGTATAACTCAGGTGCTTGAGATTGGCAGCAATCCCTTTCCTGAGGCTGCCTCTTTTTCTTGGTCAGGACTTTACAGTCTATAGTCTATATCCTACCTGGTCTTGGCACATGGCAGGGCCTCTGATTGTCACAGTCAGGGCTGATTCTGAGTGTCCGCCCCCAGGTAGGCTGGGCCTTCTGCAGCCTGGCTGGGTTTCAGGGCGGCTGGTATTCTGGAGCCCCCAGTGTGCCCCCTCCCACTCCTGGTGGAGGTTCCTGCCCAGGATGAGCACCCAGCACCCCTGCAGGGCAGCCAGCAACTTTGCTGGTCCCTGTGACTACTGGCCCCACCCCCGCAGTTCCGGGAGGAGGCCGCCCCTGTCCATCAACACTGTCCCGCCCTTCCGGGGCGGGCACCACTCCTGCAAGCCAACCAGCTCTCCCAGAAGTCCTTTATGTGGACTCTGTCATGAGCCCCTCCCAGTTGTGGGAAGTGCAGCCTTTGTCTCTGGCAATGGCGGGTCAGTTGCCCCAGCTACTAGTTCCCGGCTCCCAGCTCACCAGCTCTCCAGCTTGCCGTTTGGAGTTTCTGCGGAGCCTGGGGCCCTGTGTGGTTGTGCAGGGCTGGGCCTCCCCGCTCACAGGGGCTTCTACCTGCTGTTTCCCCAGTGGCCCAGCAGCACCATTTTCAGCCCTCTCGCAGCCCCTGCAGGTGCACTTCCCCACTCCCCGGCTCCGACTTCCCATAGGACTCTTCTCCTCAGACTCTAGCCCCGCAAGGAGCCTCCTCTCCCTGTTGCCAGAGTGAGTCTCTCACAGAGTCCCTCCCCTGCAAGAGTTCAATTCCTCGTTCCCTAAGGTGTTTGCCCTTGCTTCCTGCACTTCACTGTTGAGACTTCCAGTTGCCAGGGAGCCCGGAGCTGGCCTCAGTCAAACTCGCCCCCCTGGGCAGAGCCCCCACTGCCCAGAGCCGACCTCTGCCAGCAGGCCGGTTGGTCGGGAACGCCTCACCTACTGTCCTGCTGGCCTCCTCTGCCTCTGGGCTGTGCTCCCCTGTGTCCAGATGCTGCCTGCTCCAATTCCTAGGGTTCTGAGGATGTCTCACGCTCCCTATCTTGTCCTCTAGCTGCTTTGGTACTCAAGAACACCAGCAGCACTGCTCTCTACTCTGTCGCCATCTTCCCGACTCCTACTTCAAATTTTATATGGAGACAAAAACTCCCACAAATAACCACTGCAATATTGAGAAGGAAGAACAAGCTAGGAGGAATCACAATACCAAACATCGACCTATAGTACAAGGCAATTGTAATCAAAACAGTGGCACTGGCATAAGTATAGACATATAGATCAATGGAACAGAATTTGGAGCCCAGAAATAAACCCAGGACTCTGTGGTCAATTAATATTTGACAAAGAGGAAAGGAACATAAAATGGAGTAAAAACAGTCTCTCCAACAAGTGGTGTTGGGAGAACTGAACAGCAACTTGCAAAAATAAAACTAGCCCTCCAACTTACACCATACACCAGAATAAACTCAAGTTGGATAAAGTACTTAACATAAGGAGTGCCAACATAAAGGTCCTGGAGGAAAATATAAGTAGTAAAATTTTAGATATCCTTTGCAAAAATATGTTTACTGATGCTTCACCAAGGGCAAAGGAAATAAAAGGACAAATAAACAAATGGGACTATATCAAACTGATATAGTCTTTATCTGTTCAGCTAAAGAAAACACCAGCAAAATTCAAGGAAACCCACCATATGGGAAAACATATTTACCAATGATACCTTAGATAAGGGTTTGATATCCAAAAGGTATAAAGAACTCACGAGACTCAACACCAGGGAGACAGACAGCCCAATTAAAAATTGGTAAAGACCTGAAGAGACAACTCACTGAGGGAGACATTCAAAGTGCCCAAAAGCACATGAAAGAATGCTCAACATCACCAGCCATCAGAGAGATGCAAATTAAAACCACAGTAAGATATGACCTCACACCTGTCAAAATGGCAGTCATCAACAAATCAACAAACAACAAGTGTTGGTGAGGATGTGGGGGAATGGAAACCCTGGTGCACCGTTGGTGGTAATGCAGGCTGGTGCAACCACTATGGAAAACAGTATGGGGTTTCCTTAAAAAACTACAAATGGTACTGCCTATTGATCTAGCAGTTCCACTACTAGGACTATACCCAAAGAACACTGAAACACCAATTCATAAGAACCTATGTACCCCTATGTTCATCACAGTGATATTTTCAATAGTGAAGTTCTGAAAACATCCTAAGTGCCCTTTAGTGGATGACTGGATTAAAATACTTTGGTATATTTACACAGTGGAATTCTATACAGCAGAATTAAAGAAGGAGCTCCTACCCTTTGCAACAACATGGATGGAACTAGAGAATATTATGCTTAGTGAAATAAGCCAGTCAGTGAAAGACAAATACAATATGATCTCACCCATTGTAGGAGAATAATGAACAAAACAACAACAAGCAAAATAGAACCAGATACATGAATACAATGAATAATTCTTCAGTGGGCAGAGGGCAGTGGGGATGGGGAGAAGTAGGGTAAGAAGGGGCACAGTTTAGTCAAGGAACTAGCATGGAAGAACCATGAATGTGGACAACAAGTGGGATTGACTTTGGAGGGAAGTGGGGGGATGGGGGAGTGGCCAGAGGATAGTAAAATGGGGATGGATATAATACAACAATAAAAATTTTTTTAATGAAAAGAAACAAAAAACATGTTATTCAGTCTCCATGAGTTAGAGTGATTTTGGTTTTTTCCCTTGAGTTTGGTTTATAGTTTCAATCCATTGTGATCTGAGAAGATGCTTGGTATGATTTCAGTTTTCCTGTATTTGTGGAAGCTTGTCTTGTGACCTACCATATGGTCTATCTTTGAGAATGTCCCATGTGCATTTTAAAAGAATGCGTATTTTCCTTTTTTATGGTGAATGGTTCTGTATATAACATTTAGGTCCATTTCCTCTAGAGTGTTGTTCAATACGACAATATTTTTGGTGTTTTTTTGATTGGAAGATCTGTCCGTTGTTCATAATCAGGTATTAAATTCCCCTACTATTGTGTGTTGCTATCTATATCCTTCTTGAAGTCCTCCAAGATTTTCCTTATATATTTGGGAGCTCCTATGTTGGGTGCATATATGTTTATCAGAGTTATTTCTTCTTGATGGATTGTTCCCTTAAGTATTATTAAATGTCCTTTGTCTCTTTTTTATGGCCTTCATCATCAAATATATTTTGTCTGAAATAATTGTTGCTACTCCAGTCTTTTTATCATGTCCATTTGCTTGATATATATTTTTCCATCTCTTCACTTTCAATCTGTGTTGCTCTTTTCTTCTCAGGTGGGTCTCTTGAAGACACATATATGTGGGTCATGTTTTCTTATCCACTCAGCTACACTATGTCTTATGATTGGTCTTAATAATAAATAAATAAATTATAAAATTTAATTTATTTACATTTATGGTTATTAATTAATACTTATTTATTGCCATTTTCCTCCTTTATACCTGTGTTTCTCTCTGTCTCTCTCTGTTTCTTCATTTTTAAAAATCACACCCTTAAAAAAATCACACCCTTTAGCATTTCTTGCAATGCTGGTTTGGTAGAGATGTATTCTTATATTCTTTTGTCTGTGAAACTCCTTATTTCTCCTTCCATTTTGAATGAGAAAGCCTTGCTGATTAGAATATTCTTGGTTGAAGATCTTTCTTTCTTATGACTTGGAATATTTTTTGCCATTCCCTTCTGGCTTGTATTGTTTCTGTTGAATAATCATTTGATAACCTTATTGGAGCCCCCTTATATATTACTTGCTATTTCTCTCTTGATACTTTTAGGATTTTCTCTTTGTCTTTGAAATTTGCCATTTTAATTATGATGCGTCTTAGAGTGGGTCTGTTTGGATTCATCCTCATTGGGACCCCTCTGTGCTTCCTGAACTTGAGTAACATTTTCACTCATCATGTTAGGGAAGTTTTCTCTCATTAGTTTTTTGACTAGGTTTTCCATTCCTTGTTTCTCTTCTCCTTTCTGTATCCCTATGATATGGATATTGTTGCATTTTATGTTGGCCTGCTGCTCTTTAGAACCTTTTCATTCTTGTTCAGCCATTTTTCATTCTGTTGCACTGTCTTGGAGTATTTTTCTATGTTGTCCTCTAGTTCACTGTCATGATCTTCTGCTTCCTCTAGTCTGCTGTTGATTTCTTCTACTGTAGTCTTCAATTCAGAAATTGTGTTCTTCATTTCTTCTTGGCTCTTAATGATCGTTTCTATGTCCTTTTTAATGCTGGTGTAGTTCCCAGTAAGTTCCTTGTAGCTTCTCTGGAGTTCTTCATAGTTCATCTGGAGTTGTTTGTAGTTTTCTATGAGCTGGCTAATCTCTTTGAGCTACTGTATCAACATTATTTTGAATTCCATATCTAATAGCTTGCTTGCCTCTGTTTCATTTAGTGATATTTCTGGTGATTCTTCCTTTCCTCTTGGTGATGGACTGTTTCTTATTCTCCCTATTTTTACATTTCATTGTATTCTAATCTGCCTGTTATCAGCTGCCAGGCCAAAGAACTGCTAGGCTGGAAGGATTGATTTAGTTGTAATTCTCTCAGTCTGTGATCCTCTGCCAGGTTCAGATACAGCTTGGGGTGACAGAGCAATTCACTCGTAAATCAATGAGTCAGCTACAAAACTCAGGCCCTGTTGGGGTAGAGGGAGAGGTTCTATTGTAATCCAATGAATCCGCCACCAGCTCAGTTGCAGCCTGGTGGGACAGGTTCAGAAGTAAATCAATAAATCTGTGATCAGCTGCCAGGCTTACTTACCACTGGGCTAGGCAGCAAGATCCAATTGCATTCCAATGAATCTGTGTTCAGCCACCAGTCTCAGGAGGCACTGGGCTAGACAGCAAGTTCCAATTGTAATCCAATGAATCTGTGATTAGCCACTAGGCTCAGATAGTGCTGGGCTGGACTGAATAATCAAATCATAATCCAGTGAGTTTGTGATCAGCTGCCAGGCCCTGGGACCACTGTGAGGGACAAACCAACTCAATTGTGAACCAGTGAATCCACAATCAGCCACCAGGCTCAGATGCCACTGTGTGGGGCTTACTGTGTGAGCCAGCTTTAAGTCAGAGAATTTGTAATCAGGTGCCAGGCCCAGGCACTGCTGAACCAGTTTGACTGACTCTATTGCCAATCAGTGAACCCACAATCAGCCACCAGTCTCACAGGTGACTGTGCAGAGCTGTCTGACTGACCCAGCTATAATTCAGAGATTTTGTAATCAGTTGCCAGGTCCAGGAGCTTCTGGGTGAGAGATACCTCTTTAGGGGCCAATTATTGTATCTATGCTCAGACAGGGCAGGGCAGGGAAGGTTTATTTAGATGTAAATCAAAGAATTGTGATCAGGCACCAGACTCAGGCAATGCTGGATGGGGCAGATTGCTTCCAGTGGGTAAGGCTATGAGGACCCTCATAAGGAAGCAACTTGGCACAGCACAGTCTGCCTGTGGTGTGGGCGATGAGTCAACACCTGGATCCCCACAGCTCCTTCCCCACTTCTCTACTCCAAGCTACTGTCACAAACTCTCCCCACATGTCTCCAGTCCTCTCTGTCCTCCCTCCACTGGAGCCAAGGGTGCATGGGTGCCAATATATTTTTGCTGTGGTCACCCTAGTGGTCCTCTGTCTCCATTGCTCTCTCAGGTTAGTAAACTCCAGGGCTTTCCACCCTTCTCAGCTGTATGCTGCTCTCCTCTCCACAGTGTTGCTGTAGGCTGGGACACCCAGCTAGAGGACCAGAACCCACCCTTCTCAGGTGGAGCCCCCGGCTCCATCACTTCGGCTGCTGCCTCAGTTGGGGACCCAGCCAGCCCTCTTGTGTTTCTGCAATTCCTACCAGTCACGCTGTGATTATGCATCCTCTTCTGTTCTGCCTATGTGGTTATAGGGCTTCTTTCCAGCTTGTGTTCTGTTAGTAATTCCAGCTGACTTTTTCTCCAAAAAAAAATTATTCCAGATGAGACCTAGGAGGAGATTGGTGTGGCTCCACTTACTACTCCACCATCTTACCGGAACCACCTATTTTTAATTCTGCAGATGGTTTTAATATAATGTGTCTTGGAGACATTTTTGCTCTGAAATAATTCGTTGTTCTGTTAGCTGTTTGCACTTGAATGACTAGTTCCTTCCCTAGGTTTCAGACATCCTCATCAATTCTTTCAGTAATCTCTGTTATCTCCTTCCTATATTGTCTTTATGGAATACCAATTATTCTTACGTTGTTTCTTCTAATGGAATCAAATCTTGTAGAGTTCTTGTGTTTTAAATGTTAAATTGCTCTCTTCTTCTGTCCAAATAATTTCTGAATATCTGTTTTCAAGTTCCCTAATTCTCTCTTCCATTTGACCTGCTTTGTTTCCAATGCTTTGTAATAAATTTTTCATCTCATTTATTGAGTGCCTTAGCTCCAGAATTTCTGTTTGGTTCTTTTTATATTATCAATCTCTTTGGTAAAGTACATCTTTTGTTCATCAATTTTTGTTCCTGAGTTTAGTGTTCTGTCTTTCTGAGTTTTCTTCTATCTTGTTGAGTTTCCTCATAACTGGTGCTAGCTTAAACTCTGTCATTTAAGTCACAATGTTCCATGACTTAGAGTTTGGTTTCTGGAAATTTGACACTATCTTTCTGTGTCATCATATTTTCTTGATTAATTATACTTGATGGGTTGTTTCTCTGCCAGAGATTTTAGGTACTGGATTGCCAAATGATTTAAGTATCATTTTGGTCATAGTAATTCAGTGGGTTGGCAATTAAGAGATCTGTCCTTTGTTTTCCAGTAGATGGTACTATAGTACAACTTTTCCCCTCTTACCTGAATTGGCACCTCTGAGGTAGGGATGAGGTGAAGGTATGTAGTAGATGGGGTGGCATGGAAATTGACTCCTGGGTGACCAGGGTGGTGATAGTCCTTGCTGAGTCTGGGTTGCCTCAGTTTTGAGGCACTCCCACCATGGTGAGGGGTAGGAGTGGAAAAGAGCTGGGTTTGCAAGCTAGTAGTGCTGTCTCCTAGTTACCAATGACCACAGGCCCACTGTATTCTTACAGGCATCTTGGCTACTGATACCAGGTTCTGACAAAATGTCAAGAGCCAGCTTCTTGTGCACCAAGGCTACTTTTGCCCCTGTTACCATCCAGTGAACCATAGTGTGAATGCCACACCCTGACACTTTCATCACTACTATGTTGACTGGGGTCACAGTAGCACCAAACTATGTGTGTCATATAACATCTTTTTCTTTCCCCCACCCTACCTCCTCTATGCATTCTAATATGCCCACCTTCAGATGTACCAATGCATGGATCTCAAGAATGTTTATGTGTTGAGCAGAGGAACATTTATTGAATTATAGTTGTCCAACTTGTAAATTTAAGGAGACAAAGGGGTCTTCTCACTCCAACATGATGCTGACATCACAAAAACCAAATATACAACAATTTTTTAGTTAACTATTTCTCGATTATTGAATGATATGTCTGTTTTCAACTTTTTGCAGTGTTGCAGAAAATGTTCTGTACATATCTCCTAATACATGTGTGTGATTTTCTTCTGGAAAGAAATGGAATTGGTATGTCAAATTATTTACATTTTTAATTTTATTAAAATAGCCATTGGTTGTACCAATTTAGACTCTCATGCCATTGCTACAAGTAGATATTATCTTTAAATGTAACCTGTATAAAATTAATCTACCTCATGGCAGTCTCAGCATGGTGTCAATATCCAAATCAATACTTGTCTAAGATTTTTTAAATGTAAAAAAAGCCTTATGTTTTATTTTCCCTCTTACTGTGCTTTTCACAACATATAGAAAACTACCTTTTAAAAAATAAATTTCAGGAGAGGGGAAGATGGCAACAGAGTAGAGAGCAGTGCTGATGGTGTTCTCGAGTACCAAAACAGCTAGAGGACAAGATAGGGAGCATGAGACATCTTCAGGACCCTAGGAATTGGAGCGGGCAGCATCTGGACACAGGGGAGCACAGCCCAGAGGCAGAGGAGGCCAGCAGGACAGTAGGTAAGGCGTTCCTGACCTACCCGCAGGTGGGCCGAGGTCAGCTCTGGGCAGTGGCAGCTCTGCCCAGAGGGGCACGTTTGACTGAGGCCAGCTCCGGGCTCCCTGGTGACTGGAAGTCTCAACAGTGAAGTGGGGGCAGCAAGGGCAAACACCCTAGGGAATGAGGAATTGAACTCTTGCAGGGGAGGGACTGTGTGAGAGACTCACACCGGCAACAGGGAGAGGAGGATCTGCTTGGGGTTAGAGGCAGAGGAGAAGAGTCCTGCAGGAAGCCGGAGCAGGGGAGCAGGAAGTGCACTGGCCAGGGCAGTAAGAGGGCCGAAAATGGTGCTACTGGGCCACCGGGAAAACAGCAGGTAGAAGCCCCTGTGAGGGGGGAGGCCCAGCAGTGCCCAACCACACAGGCCCCCAGGCTCCGTGGAAACTCCAAACAGCAAGCCAGTGAGCTGGGAACTAGTAGCTGGGGCAACTGACCACCCATTGCCAGAGACAAAGGCTGCACCGCCCACACCTGGGAGGCTCTCATCACAGAGGCCACGTAAAGGACTTCTGGGAGAGCTGGTTGGCTTGGAGGAGTGGTGCCCGCCCTGGAAGGGCGGGACAGTGTAGGCAGACCCTGGACAGTGTTGATGGACAGGGGTGGCCTCCTCCCGGAATTGTGGGGGTAGGGCCAGTAGTCACAGGGACCAGCAAAGATGCTGGCTGCCCTGCAGGGGTGCAGGGTGCTCATTCCGGGCAGGAACCTCCACCAAGGTGTGGGAGGGGCACCCTGCGGGCTCCACAACACTGGCAGCCCTAAAACCCAGCCAGGCTGCCAAAGGCCCAGCCTACCTGGGGGTGGACACCCAGAATAAGCCCTACTGTGAAAATCAGAGACCCTGCCACATGCCAAGACTGGCTAGAATATAGACTATAGACTGTAAAGTCCTGACCAAGAAAAAGAGGCAGCCTCAGGAAAGGGATTGCTGCCAATCTCAAGCACCTGAGTTATACTGAGAGCAATATGAGTGATTAATCCCCAACATATCCTTTGCAAAAGTTACTTCTCACATATTCTTAATCCCCACCATACCTCAATCCACCTAAATATTCAAGACCCTCCCCCTACTCTCGAATTAAAGTCTACTCACTCTGTGGCTATAACGCATTCCCAGTCCTTAATCTAGGTATTTCTCCCTTCCCCAGCCTTTCTAAACCCTTTCTTTATTCTTTTCTTTCTTCCTTTTTTTTTTTTTTTTTTTTAATTTTTCTTTTCCTTTTCTTCCTGGTAAAGTCCACAGGTTCTGGCTCCACCTGGACCAATCAGAAATCATAAAGGGGGAACACACAGCTAAAACCTTTCTTTATTAATATTGATGTCTCTTTGTCTTGTGACTTTCTCCCCCACCCCTTTTTTTTTTTCTTTCTTTCTTTCTTTCTCCTTTCTTTTCTCCCTGATAAAACCCACTGGTCGTGGCATCACCTGGACCAAACAGAGACCATAAAGGGTGAACAGGCACCGAAATCTTGTCTTTATTAATATTGATTTCTCTTTCTCTTGTGACTTTCTCCCTTTTTTTCTTTCTTTTT
>PVIW01018170.1:0-12267 GCA_004026585.1 Noctilio leporinus | reverse complement strand
TAATTTTTATAAAGGATGCAAAGGCAAATGCATGGAGAAAAGACTTCTTTCAACAAATTTTGCTCCAACAGTTGTCAGTTCATACACAAAAGAACTAAATGTTAAAGGTAAAGTGAAGTCATATGTTCCAACATAAACCTCTGCCCACATGTTTTTAAAAGTCTTATTGAGATTAAGAATTGACAAACAGGAAGCAACCAGATGAACTTGTAAACTGGAACTGTTCTGTAATAAAATAGAATAATATTGATTCATGCAATGATGTGAATGAACCTAAAGTAGATTTTAAAATAAAAGAAACAAGACCTAAAGGCTCCTTGATGTGTGATTCCATTCATGTAACAGGTATGAACAAAAATCTCAATGATTACTTTCCTTTTAAATTATATTGATTTATGGAATCATTGATTATGCTATTCCAGTTGTCGTGATTTTCCCCCTTTGCCTCCCTCCACCCAGCAACCCCACTCTCTCAGGCAATCGTCACACCATTGTTCATGTCCATGGGTCATGCATTTAAGTTCTTTGGCTACTTCATTTCCTGTACTGTACTTTACATCCCTGTGGCTATTCTGTAACTACCTATTTGTAAATAGTGCAGCTATGAACATTGAGGTGCATAAGTTTTTTTGAATTGTTGGTTTGGGTTCTTTTTGTTTTGTTTTGTTTATTTTTTTTTGCTTTTTTGCTGTTTTAAATTGTTGTTGTTTTACTGTGGTCCCAGGTTTTCCACCTTTGCTTTTCCCTATCCTGCCCACCCACTCTCTGCACCCAGAGTCAATCCTCACCCTGTTGTCCATGTCCATGAGTCCTTTATAATGTTCCTTGATTAGACTCTTCCCCTTCTTTCCCCACTTATCCACCTCCCCACTTCCCTCTAGTCACTGTCAGTCTGTTCTTTGTTTACATGTTTCTGGCTCTATTTTGCTCATTTGTTTGTTTTGTTCACTAGGTTCCTCTTATAGGTGAGATCATATAGGGGTTATCTTTCACCGCCTGGCTTATTTCCCTTAGCATATTACTCTCCAGCTCCACCCATGCTTCATGAAAGATAGGGGCTCCTTCTACCTGCTTCATAGTCTTCCTTTATGTAAGTGGACCACACTTTTTGATCCACTCATTTACTCATGGGCACTTAGGCTGTTCCCACACTTGACTATTGTAAATAATATTGCTATGAACACAGGGGTGCATAGGTTCTTTTGAATTGGTGTTTCAGGATTCTTCAGGTACAATCCAAACACTGGAATTGCTGGATCAAAAGGCAGTTCCATTTTTAGCTTTTTAAGGAAATTCAGTACTGGTTTCCCCAGTGACTGCACCAGTCTGCATTTCCACCAACACTAGGATTCCCTGTTCTCCACATCCTCACCAACATTTCTAGTTTGTTAATTTATTAATGATGGCCATTTTGACCAGTGTGAGATGGTATCTCATCATGGTTTTAACTTGCATCTCTCTGATGGCTAGTGATGTTGAGCATCTTTTCCTATTTCTGTGGGTCATCCTTATGTCCTCTTTGGACAAGTATCTATTCATATCCTATGACTATTTTTTAATTGTATTGTTTGTCCTTCTGGTGTTGAGTAGTATGAGTTCTTTATATATTTTGGAAATCAAATTCTTGTCCAATGTATCACTGACCAATATGTTCTCCCATATACAGTTCCTTTTTCATTTTGATGATGGTTTCTTTTGCCAAGCAGAAGCTTTTAGTTAGATGTAGTGCCATTTGTTTATTCTTCCCTTGCCCTAGGAGGTATATCAACAAAATTTTACTATGTAGAATAGCTAAAATTTTCCTGCCTATGTTTTCCTCTAGAACTTTCATGGTATCATGACTAGTGTTTACAACATTTATTCATTTTGAGTTTACAATTGTGCATGGTGTAAGTTGGTGGTCTAGCCTCATTTTTTCACATGTACCTGTCCACTTCTCTCAACACCATTTATTGAAGAGGATATCCTTACTCCATTGTATGTTGATGCCCCATTTGTCAAATATGTCCAAATTTTATATGGAACCATAAAAGACCCTGAAAAACCTCAGCAATCTTAAGAAAGCAGAACAAAGAGGAAGGGATCACAATATCTGATATTAAACTATACCACAAGGCCACTGTAACTGAAACAGTCTGGCACTGTCATAAGAGTAGACACATAGATAAATGGAACAGAATAGAGAACCCAGAAATAAACCCAAGCCTTTTGCTGATTTTGTTTGATGTTTTACTTGCCACTTAATGAGATATCATTTCTAAGTAAAATTATAAAATCGTTGCAGATGATTCATTTGCTTATGGATCCAGGAAATCCTTGTGTCCAAACATTAGACTGAATACAATGAGTGAGAAGAAACATAAAAGTAGAAAATGAGCTGTGCTTGTTCAAATGCAGTATACATCTATCTAGAAACTTTGTTATGGATAATACAGTACAATCATCAACAGTTTAAAGGTTCAACATATTGATACTGTTGGACTCAAAGCTTAATTATTTTCATTCCTTTAACAAAAGTTTATTGAAAATTGACTATGAAATAGGCACACTTTAATGTACTGTGGATCATGTTGTAAATGAAGCAGATAAAGCTTCAGCTTACACTAGGGAAGAGGGATAATAAAGTGAGCAAGTAAATATTCAATAGGTGATAATTATTGAGGATTATGAAGAACAACCCAGAGTACCATGGCCAGGAGGCTCAGTTGGTTGGAGTGTCATCCTTTAAATCAAGAGGTTGCAAGTTAGATCTCCTGTCAGGGCACATTCCTAGGTTGTGGGTTCCATCCCCAATAAGGGTATTTCTCTCCTTCTCTCTCTCTCCCCCACCCTTTCTTTCTTTCTAATATCTATAAAAACATACTTGGGTGAGAATTTTTTTTAAGAAAAGAATAACACATAGTGAAAGGACAATATGCATGGAAATAAAGAATGACTATTTTACAAAGGTGGCCAAGAAAGAAATCTATCACAGAGTAACATGTAAGTGCCAACTTTCATAGAGTAAAGAAACATTCCACACAAAGAAGAGCAAGTACAAATGCCCTCAGGCAGAAGCATGTTTGAAATTGTCAGATTGAAACATGGAAAGAAAAGCAGCATGAATGAAGTAGGGTAAAAGACTGGGGAAGTAACAAAAGATCTTGTAAATCAATAAAAGTAGACCAGAATCATCAGCATTAACAATTTCAAAGCATTTCCAAAAGAAAAATGTACAACATTACTGGTTTCTATTCCAAGATGTAGGTGTCTTCCTGAAACACATGTGTGCACTTTGCTCCTGGTCTTGTTTGTAGCCCTGTTTTGTGTGTATTTGCATTGATGTGATAGAAGAAAAATTGACTGTAGAATAAGTGTATTTTTTCACCAATATCTTTAATAAGGTTTTTGACAAGCAAGCCCTAAGACATCTTAGCCATTCTTGTTTAGGTACATTTATGGACATAATGTTTCTTATTTTCAGGACTTTTATATGGGCAAGAATATTACTTTGAGATATTAATTTTATTGTAGCCTAAATGAAACTAGGTTATTGAGCATTGCACAATGTTAAAATCATAATCCTAAAGACAGTTTTGCTTCTAAGACAACCTTCATGAATGCACTCTTGACCTCTTTGTTCCTCAGGCTGTAGACCACAGGGTTCAGCATGGGGATGACCATTGTATAGAACACAGATGCCATTTTGTCTGTGTCCATGGAATGGCTTGAGCTGGGCTGTACATACATGAAGATAACAGTTCCATAAAAGATGCAGACTGCAGCAAAGTGGGAGGCACAGGTGGACAGAGCCTTCTGATACCCTGAAGATGAGTGCATCTTCAGGATGCTGATGAATATCAATAGGTAGGAAATCAAGATAACTAGAAGTGCAAAAAAGATGTTGAAGCTAGCCACATAAACAAGAACTAGCTCACTAACATGTCTATCAGAGCAAGAGAGAACCATGACTGCTGGAATATCACAGAAAAAGTGATGGACCACATTGGATTTGCAGAAAGACAGACTGAATGTGTCCCCAATGTGGATGGAGGCATTCAGGAACCCACAGACATAGGAACCTATGACCAGACATGCACACACACCTGTCGTCATGGTGGTGGAATAATGTAGGGGTTTGCACACTGCTGCATAGCGGTCATAGGCCATTGAGGCCAACAGGTAATTTTCCACAGTGGCAAAGGCTGTAAAAAAGAACATCTGAGCAGCACATGCATTGTAGGAGATGACCTTGTCTCCTAGAAGAAATCCAGCTATGACTGTAGGAGTGACAACTGAAGAGTAACACAAATCCACCAGAGACAAGTTACTGAGGAAAAAGTACATAGGAGTGTGGAGACGAGAGTCCAAGAGAATCAACACCGTAATCCCCAAATTTCCAATCAACATGATGTGGTAGATGAGAGTGAAAATGATAAAGAGGGGGACCTGAAGTTCTGGCTCATTGGTTAGTCCCAGGAGGATGAACTCAGTCACTTCTGTAGTGTTCCCCATCAATGTGGAGAATCGAATGTCAGTGTCTAGAAGAACAAGGAAACAATGATAAAGAAACTTAAATTGATAAGTGTATATACCACATGTATTATTTCATTATAGCAATTCCTTGTATTTCAAGATCCTCCAGATAAGACATGGGCTTGACCACAAAACTTAGTGCATTCATTGTATATAAATTTATATGGTGTTGAATATGAAAGATCTTTTTGGTAAATATTCCTAATTTAAAAGTTTAGAGCTTATAAATTGAGATATTATACATGAAAGAACTTGATGAATGACTTGTCCTGAGTGAATATGCCTGTCAATTAACTTTTCCAAAGGCTGGTGAAAGCAGATACTTGCATGTTGCTCACCTGCTAGAAACCACTCTAGGCACTTTAAAAGTATACATATATATTCTCTTAAGAACATTATAAGTCTATTTTGTTATTACATCCATTTAAATTAAGGTACACAAGAATTGAGTACTTTTTTATTTAAAGAGTTAATTCATTATTTTTAGAAAGAAGGGCAGGGAGGGAGGAAGAAAAGGGAAGAAACATCAATGTATTGTTGCTTTTCACTGGCCTCTAGCTGAAGATCTGGCTTATAAACTGATTATGTGCCCTGTCTGGAGATCAAATCAGTGAGTGACTCCTGGGTTTGCAGGCTGGTAGCAATCCACTGAGCCATACCACCCAGGGCAACTTTTTATAGCCAAACATATATTAACTGACAAGCTGTCTTTTGGATCCAAGCCAACCTTTGAATCCACGTTGAATTAAGTGAATTAAGACCCAAGTTCAGTGGTCTTAATTACACTTGAATCAAATTGAATTCAACTCAATTTACAGTTACCTCTTGTCCTCATTAATCCAAACTCAGTGTTTTCGGTTTCATAGTGTAGTAATGAGAGATATATATGATAGGGGCATATACAACCAACAAATGCAATTCTGAAGAGAATCAAAGCATTAGAATAGAGCTTGGACTCTGGGACAAGATGCCTATTAGCCTTATTATTTACTATCTAGGAATCATTAATTCTAACCTAACTTACCTGAACCTTATATGCTCATCTGCAAAATTAAGACAGTAATAAGACCTATTTTACTTAGTGTAATTGTGAGAATTAAATAAGGTAATACCTTAAGAAAAACAATAAAATTCTGCCTTTTTGCACTGTGTGATGAGTGATAGCTATAATGTTATTAATAGGATGGGATGATTGTCTTTATGTTGGTTTGGAAAAATGGATGGTGACCTCAATGTCTTCAGGTGTGCAAAGATTTCAAAATCTTAAAGCCTTCCTCTTCAACTTGTCTTTTCTGTGTCTCCTGTTCTCCAGTTCCTTGCTTCACCCATAGTATTGTCTACTTCTGCAACTCTATGTGAGTGATTATTTTGCTCAATTCTCCTTTGAGATACATATTTTAGCTTGAAATAGTCTCTTTTTCTTAAACTCATTTTTTCCCCCATTACTGTCATCTCATAGAAGAATCAGGGAAATCAGGGTGGAAAGTTCCTTGCTTTGGGGCTATCTTTAGCCTATATATCTATGTTGGTGGCAAATGCTATGTTGTAAAATATTTTATTTGAGTCCGTTCTGTATTGGAATAGTATTTTATTTTATTTTATTAATTTATTGTCATTGTATTACAGTTGTCCCATTTTTCTCCCATTGCTCTCCCCTGTGCCACCCACTCCATCCTCTCTCCCACAGTCAATCCCCACCTCATTGTCCATGAACTAGTAGGATCATTCATACTAGTTCCTAGACTAAACTCTTCCCCCTTTTCCCTCCTTCCTCTTCCTTCACCCTCAGGTTACCATCAGTTGTAGGAACAGTACATTAAAACTTTTTTTTAAATTTAATTTTATTGTTGTTGTATTACCTCCATCTCCGTTTTGCTCCCCTCTGTCCTCTTCCCCACCCACCCATTCTCCACAAAGTCAATCCCAGATGTTGTCCATGTTCGTGGTTCTTCCTTACTAGGTTCTTGTCTAAATTGCTCCCTTTCTTTGTCTCTTCCTCCCCCCTACCCTCTACCCCTTCCACCTGCCCACTGAAGACCTATTCACTGTATTCGTGTATCTGATTCAGTTTTGCTTGTTGTTTGTTTTGTTCATTATTGTCCTGTAATGGGTGAGATCATATGGTATTTGTCCTTCATTGACTGGCTTATTTCACTAAGCATAATACTTCCTAGTTCCATCCATGTTTTTATCTCAACCTGAAAGGCATCCATCTTCTGCTAACTATTAACATCATGACCTTAAAAAATTGTTCAATCTTTTTACATTTTTATTAAATATATATAAAATTATGTAGGTTTCAAGTATACATTTCTATAATACATTATCTGTATATTGCATTGTGCATTCACCACCCAAAGTCAAAACTCCTTCTATCAATATATATTAACTTCTTTACTCTCTTCTAAACCCATCCTAAAACTTTTGCAACTTCACTTCCCAAACTTATCCCATGATGACATTATGTTTGCTGACCTTAACCACCTTTACCATAGTACATTCTATAATGAATAAAACTTTATAAGTGTGTATGTGTATGTAAAGTACGTAATAATTATTATCCCTACTTTACCATTAAGGAAATTGAGGGTTTGGGGAGTTATGTGGTGCTCCAAAATTACACAGCTTGTACAAGAGAGAGTCAAGATTCAAGAGTTAAATCCACTTTTCATCTAGTCAAAAGGCTAAGTTTGTAGCCATTCACTATCTGCATATGTAGATGAGCTAGTAATACGGAACATGAGATTACAGGGAAAAGGTTAAATATAGTTTGGATCTTGTTAATTCATATGAGACATTTTTGTGGTTTAAAAATTGTCTCACTCTTTTGCTTTATTTGTTATTTTTTCTTATTTTATTTTACATTTAAAATTTTACTGTTCAATTACAATTTACATTGTAAAGTATATGATTCTGTGTTTTTTAATTCCAATGAAAGGGTCAACATTTATTGAACAAGGTGAAATTACACTTGATCAACCACAGAATCACCTATGGTTTTTGTTTTTGCTTTGTAAATATATTTACGGAAGCAGAAAGATGTTTCATAAGTCTCAGTAAACTCCCTAATGGAAATTTTGACATTTATACCCCAGTCTCACCTCAGCATTTTGGAAAAACATTGAAAATCTCTCTTTTTGCTTTCAAATAGCTCTAAGTATAGCTGCTCCACTTGCATGAATTATACTTCTTGGTAAAAATGTTCTTACAATAGAGATGCTTACCTGTCTTCTGGGAGAGAAAAACCAGCCAATGCTGAATAGTGAGTCTGAAATCAGGATATCAGCTGTAGAACATTCATAAATACGAGTAGAGTTGCTCTCTCAGGTGGCAGTCATAAGGCTCCAAAGTCGCTGAAGCAGGGAACCTACCATGCATTCTCTCTGTGTCCTTAGCAGAGTCACTTACATCCTTCTTGTAGAATAAACATAATAATAATATTACCTCTGTTGCCAAATTCACAGCACTGTGTCTGGAAATAACAAATAAGAGAAAACCTGTAAAACATCTTAATAAGAGAGATTCTTATTTTAAAGCACATCCATGTAATGATTATCTTATGGTACTTTCCCTGCCTATAGTCACAGACTTATATCTGATCCTAGGTTAAGACCTCTGCATACTAACAAGTATTCATATTCAGATGAATAAATGACTATCAAATGGGTTCAGCATGTGGACTACTGGTACATCTAATATGATGTCATGTTGGGATTTCAAAAGCTAATGCATGGGGATATGCAGGTAATTACAGAGGCATGGAGCACTCCGGAAATTTCCCCTGTGATGGCTCCTACAGCTCCTAATTCCACTCTCCCAGTAAAGAAGCAATTAAAATGCCCATGAGACATGCTGATTATTTTCATTGTACATACATGTTTTTCTATTACTTGTCTTCTCTTGTTTTGGGTCCATTTATAATTTATGTATAATTTACATGCTGTAATATCCACAATTTCATGTATAGCTCTAAGAATGTTGTCAAACATTCAAGAAATGTATTCAAGAAAACATTATGTAAACAAATTCCTATGATCTCCTTTGGCAAATGCCTTCTCCCACCCACTGCCACTTGCAACCAACAAACAGTTTTGTCCAAATAAGTTTGCCTTTGTTGGAATGTCCTTAATTGTAATCCTAGAGTATATACTCTTTGAGCCTGTCTTTCACTTAGCATTTGAGGTTCACCCACATTATTACCTCTGTCATGGTGAAATATTTTTATTGCAGAGCAGTTTTCTATTATAAACACATTACAAATCACTTATCCTATTCCTCAGCTCCAGCCATCTCCCCACCTAAAGCAGGAGGAGGAAAATGTGGAAACACTTGTCAAATTCACAGTACAGAAGCATAGACTCAGTAGAACACTGAGACCTAAACACTTAGTAAAACAATAAGACTATATACTGTTTCCTCTCCCACACACCACACATCACATTACTTAAGGACTATTTACAGGAGTTTCATTTACCTGATATATCTATCTGCCTGTTAAGAAAAAGTTACAGTATATTAATGAGGAAGAAACACCTTGAAGAGACATCTGAATTAGACATGATAAGGACATTGGAATTATCCAGACCAGGAATTTAAAACAACTTAATATGCTAAGGGCTCTGATAGATAAAGTAAACAGCATGGAAGGACATAAGTGAGGAGATAGAAATCACAATAAAGAAATGCCAAACTGACATTACTAAACTTAAGACTTCTATAAAGTTTCATAATCAAGTAATATGGTATTGGTGAAAGAATACACACATAAATCAATGGAACAGAATCGACAGATCAAAATTGGCCTATACACATGAGTATAGTCAACTGATCTTTGACAAAGGAGCGAAGGCAATAAATTAGAACCAATTCTTTTTTAAAAAATGATGGTGGGCCCTGGCTGGTGGCACAGTGGATAAAGTGCTGGCCTGTGAACCCAGAGCTTGCAGGTTCGATTCCCACTCAGGGCACATAACCAGGTTGCAAGCCAGGTCTCCAGCCAGGTCCATGGCTGGAGGCAGGTGAAAGGCAAACCATACATTGATGTTTCTCTCCCTCTCTGCCTCTGTCTCTTCCTCTCTCTCTCTAAAAATAATAAATGAAATCTTTAAAAAAAATTGATGGTGGAACAATTGAATATCCACATGCAGAAAAATGTATATAGACACAAACCTCACACCCTTCATAAAAATTAACTTAAAATGGATCACAAATGTATATGTAAAATATAAAAGTCATAAAAGATATAAGAAAAAACCGAAATGGCCTTTGGTAAGTGATGACTTTTTAGATACAACACCAAAGGCACGATGCATGACAGAAATAATTAATGTTAGACTTTATTAATATTAAAAATTCTCTGGAATTTTTAATTCTCTGGAAAAACAATGTCAAGTGAGTGGGAAAACAAGCCCCAAACTTGGGGAAAATATTTTCCAATGACATATCAGATAATGAACTGCCATCTTAAATACAAAAGAACTCTTAAAACTTAACAATAAAAAAAGCAAACAACTTGGTTATAAAACAGGCCAAAGACTTTTAACAGACATCTCACCAAAGAAAATATACAGATAGTGAATGGCAAATTAAAACAACAAGGTACTACTACATACTTATGAAGTGTCCAAAACCCAGACCACTAACAACACCAGATGCTGGTGAGGATGTAGAACAAAAGGAACTTTCATTCATTATTGTGGGGACTGCAACAGGGAAACACTGCACTGGAAGGCAGTTTGGAGGTTTCTTCAAAAACTAACCACACAATCCAGCAATTGTCCCCCTTCGTATTTACCCCAAAGAGTTGAAAAGTCATGTCCACACAAAAACCGGAACATGAATGTTTACAGCACCTTTATTCATAATCTCCCTAACTGGTGGCAACCAAAATATTCTTCATTAGATGAATGAATAAATAAGCTGTGGTACAATTTTTCAGTACTAAAAAGAAATGAGCTATCAAGCCATGAAAAGACATGGAGGAACTTTAAATACATATTACTACATAAAAGAAACCTATCTGAAAAGGCTATATACCATACGATTCCAACTATATAAGAAACTGCAGAGATGACAAAAATATCAGTAAGTTGTCAGGGGTTTGGGGAGTGAGGGATGACTAGACAGAGCATAGAGAATTTTCAGGGCAGTGAAAATATTCTGTATGATATTATAATGATAGATTCAATTCATTACACATTAATCTAAACCCATAGTATATACAACACCAAAAAATGAACCCTAAGGTGAGCTATGAAATTTGGGTGATTGTTTTATCTTTTTCAAAACTTTAATGTGAACATGATTCTACAAAATGACTCAGTCCAGATAGAAACCTTAGTTTATTTGAGATATGATATTTATGTACTTCTCAATAAAATGTGACAACAAAGTACATGCTTTTATTTAAAAGTACATGATATTTTCTCCTATTCAGAATCTTAGAACAGTAAGTCAACACAAGAAATAATTATGATGGGATAAAACTTTATGTTTAATATTTCAATTAACTTTTTACATTATTTTAATTGTCTGGAAGGTGGCTTAGTGCACAGGTGCCAGCCTGTGAACCTGGCTAGTTTAATTCCCAGCCAGGGCACATAACCAGGTCTCCAGCCAGGTCTGTAGCTGGAGGCAGGTGAAAGGCAACCATACATTGATGCTTCTCTCCTTCTCTCTCTCCCTTCCCCTCTTTCTAAAAATAATAAATAAAATCTTTAAAAAATTTTTTAAAAACCTAGCAACACTTTGTTTACCTGTGACCAATTTCCTACTCCAATGTGAGTGACACCATGGGTCACACACATATGCCTTCGTTCATTGACTCTTCTGTTACCCTGCTTAACATGTATGTTTGCATTAACATGGATTGATGGATATAAGTGGAACAAGGGAATAAATCAAATAACACTTGACAAACAAGTCCCCAAATTTCTAATGCTTTCCTTTAGCCATCCTCATTCAGGTAGTATATTTCTGAAATTTTTTTTACTAGATAAAACTGTTGAGAAGATAAGGATGTCATCTCAAGAATTAAAGGGAGTGGAGCTTCAAAAGTAATTTATTGCATGGGAAAAGCCTGAAAGGCACTAAACAATGTTGTTGCGCACACTGCAAGGTTAAAATCCCAATCCTGTAGAAAAAGTTGCCTTCTCAAACACCTTCTTGAATGCACTCCTGACCTCCTTGTTCCTCAAGCTGTAGACCAGTGGGTTCAGCATGGGGATGACCATAGAATAGAACACAGAGGCTGCCTTGTCTGTGTTCATGTAGTGATAGGAGCTGGGCTGTAAGTACATGAAGATGACTGTCCCATAGAAGACAGAGACTGTAGTGAGGTGAGATGCACAGGTGGACAAAGCCTTCTGGTGCCCCTGAGCCGAGTGCATCTTCAGGATGGTGACAAATATGAATAGGTATGAAATCAATATAACCAGGAGAGCAAAAAAGACATTGAAGCTTGACAAAAAAACAAGAAACACTTCGCTCATGTGTGTATCTGAGCAAGAGAGAGCTATGATAGCTGGAACATCACAGAAGAAATGATGGACCACGTTAGACTTGCAAAAGAAAAGGCTGAATATGTCCCCAACATGGATGAAGCCATTTAGGAAGCCACAGATGTAGGAGCATATGACCAGATGTGCACACACACCTGTCGTCATGGTGGTGATGTAATGTAGGGGTTTGCACACTGCTACATAGCGGTCGTAGGCCATAGATGCTAAGAGGTAATTTTCCACAGTGGCAAAG